>NEWO01000444.1:489508-514103 GCA_003013225.1 Phalaenopsis aphrodite | reverse complement strand
CCCAAAAAAGAGAAGAAAAACTCCTATTCATGGAGGATGGATTTGCCACGTCCTGGAAATTCTAGGGAGAGAGTCCAAAATCAGACTGAGATGTGGGCTTCCACAAACTATCAAGCAGTCGTCCTGAAACTTTCTTAGCTCTAGCATTTCTTTTTTCTTCTTCCTAGATTTGTAAACTTGTCATTCATCTGCCAATGTTTGTCCCATCTGATCTATTTTTGGATCTTCAATGGAGAGCTCACACTGGGGGGTATGTTGATCTGTAAATTGCTGATCAGTCTCTGTGCAACACACCTTGATCACGACGCTCCTTCAAGGCTTGATTACCCTCTTCTCTCGCGATAGGTGGTTCCAAAATACATCTGCTAGCATCTGCTACAACAAAATTCGTAGTTTTTATGATCTGGGGAAGAACTATCTCAAAAATAGTGGGAAGTAGCTGGGGAACTGGTTGGTGAGGAATAGCCTGATGAGATAAATTTTTAGTCAAAATTTCTGGAAGATCTTCAGTTTCTGCTATATTTTCATTCACTTGTGTGATGTTGTTAGGGACTGCAGAATCCAAATGCACAGGAGGTTGGATCTCAAATATGGATGAAGCCTAATATATATATAGACAGCCAGCCAGCGAGCAAGCTCGCACGAGTGGAGCTCGGGCTGAATTCATTCACGATCACAAACCTTGTTGGAGCCTTGCGGCGGGCGAAAGATGCCACTGACGAGCGTTCAAGTGTCAGAGGATGTGTGGCTGACTTGACTCATTCGCTGACCACGGAGATGGAGGAGATTATGGGCCTACTCTTTGGAGATATTCAGGACTTGAACAATGGTAACAAAACTGCTCTGATATGGGGTGCATCACCTCAGATGAGATCTGATCGTCGAAAAGATAGAGTGGAGACAAATCCTGAGCCGTTGGCAGCAGCAACAGCGCAGGCTGAAAAATTGTCATAGACGATTGGAAGGACTACAAGGGTCATTGGGTGGTACCATTCACATCCACATATTACAGTTCTCCCATCTCATGTAGATGTCCGTACTCAGGCAATGTATCAGATGCTGGATAGGGGCTTCATTGGGTTGTTATTTTCTTGCTTCAGTGAGGATGCTCAGAAGGTTGGCAGAATTCAGCTTATTGCTTTTCAATCTGCTGATTTGAAACAGAGATATGAATCTCCTGCTAGAGATACAACCGTTGATATTGATAATTCTTCGAGCTGGAGTTTCTTTGACAATCCTAGGTCAGCTTCAGAATCTGCTGTTATTGAGTACATTGAATAGGACAGTGGTGACTCAAGAATGACAAAAGCAGGAAATCTCCAGATATGGAGCAATTCTGCACTCATAACGACATCAAGTACTTAGAGAAGCAGAAAATGGCTGAAAACTTTATTGTACTCTTCAATGCAGAGAATCTGCATGACACTCCGACCAATACTGATTCTGTTAATATGTCAGATAGTGTACAGGAAGCATTGCACCGTTCAAGCATGGACTTGAGTGATGCAGAGTATATCAGGACTGAAGTTCCGTTAATTGTGCTGCCCACCAGAGCTCTACTGAAGCTTGACTCCCCTTTAACGTCATTTATCGAGATGCAACATATGTTATTTCAAGAAGAACAATCCGCTTATAAACAGGCCTTACTACAAAATATGCGCGATGGGACGATACACCTGCTCGCTTACAGACACCACACATCAACCTATCAGGCTTCATTGTGCAAGTTGATGGAGTTTTGTTTAAGCCCTGCTGTAAAACTGCTTCAGGATCGTTTGAGAGAGAATGATACAAGGCTTGGGATTTTGATGGAAGAGGGCATTGCATTAGAGAGAGAGTATAACCTGGAATCCTCCCCCAGGAAGCCTCAAGGTGGTGCGGCGACATTGCAAAGAGAAATGTGAAATTTAGGTGAGTTGTCTGGTCCGAGAAGCCCGAGTAGCACCAGCGGCTGGAGAAGGACACCATGAATTAGTAAGCACTAGTGGCCTCTTCTTTCATTTGTGAAAAGGTTTGTTCTTCCAGGTGCTTCTGTGCCACTCACACATTTTGTTTCCTTGAGAATTTATTAATGAATTATTGCTTGGATTTCAGCTGATGATGAAGAGTTCAGTTGTGTGCTTAGCGAGAGAACTGTTGTTTCTATATTCTGCTTTCTTTGATAGATGAGCTCGCTTGGTATTGCTATAAAATATATATATATATATATATATATATCCATCTGTGTGTGTTGTGTAGTTTAATGTTTGGAACAAGAGAATAGAATTATTTTTCTAGTTTCTTCATGGTTTCAGAGCCTTGTCTTTATCGTTGGAATTATTCATCCGTATTATTTGTGTGGCCTGAATCGCTCGTCTGGATCGCTTATTTCGCCAACATCGTCTGAATCCTGTGTCTGGACCGTTCGTAGGCTCAGTTTGCTTCTTAAGATAGGATTCATGCATTGTATTTTTGTTAGCTTTGTCTATGTTGATCGGCTCATGCGTTTGGACCACTCGTTGCCCCTGTCTGCTTCCTGCGATGAGATTTGGCCTACATCTTGAGCATTGTATCTCCCGTTACATTCTTGTGGTTTGCTTCATCTTCATTCCGAGTGTCATTTGCTTCATTATGCATCATTGCTTTCATCAATTTTGTCTTCTTTGATCGATGTTCTTGGCTGCTGGTATCAAAAATTTACATACCCTAGATTTCGTTCATCTGTCAGAGCCCAATAGTTGTCAAACAGCTTGAATCCTTCGAGCAACCGCCAATATATATATATATATATAGATATATACATATATATATATATTTAGATAGGTGTGTGTGTGTGCGTGCAGCTTGAATCCTTTGAATCCTTCGAGCAGCCACCAATATATATATATATATATATATATATATATATATATAGGTGTGTGTGTATATATATAGGTGTGTGTATATGTGTGTGTGTGTGTGCAGCTTGAATCCTTCGAGCAGCCGCCAATATATATATATACATATAGGTGTGTGTGTGTGTGTGTGTGTGTGTCTCGCTTATTTGTTCGCCAACGTTGTTTGAAACCTATGTCTGGACCGTTCGTAGGCTCTGTTTGCTTCTTAAGATAGGGTTCAAACATTGTATCTTTGTTCGCTTTGTTTATGTTGATCGGCTCATGCGTTTGGACCACTCGTCGCCCCTGTCTGCTTTCTGCGATGGGATTTGACCTACATCCCGAGCATGGTATCTCCCGTTACATTATTGCGGTCTGCTTCATCATCATTTCGAGTGTCATTTGCTTCATTCTGCATCATTGCTTTCATCGACTTTGTCTTCTTTGGTCGATGTTGTTGGCTGCTGGTATAAAAAATTTACATACCCTATATTTCGTTCATCTGCCAGAGCTCAATAGCTATCCAACAGCCTGAATCCTTCCAGCAGCTGCCAAAATCCTTTCAACCGTTCTGTAAGCCCTCTACAAGCTGCCTTTTTAGCCTCTGGATCGTGAGATTGTGCAAGGCTTGGAGCTCTTTCATTCATGCAGCAAGCAACAACCTTAGCTAGCCCTAAACATGTATAGGATTTATGACCAAATACAAAATAAAGATGTTCAGTTCTACTATAGAGCTTAGTTTCTAATTAGAGACCAATAGTTTTGTTTAAACAACCCTGTAATTCTCTACCTTTATCACAAATCATAAACTTAATTGCTATAAGTTTCTTTAATAGTCCAAGTCCATGTTTATGTACATTTGTGGAAAATGAAAAAAATGAACTTCTCATGGGATAGGGCTCAACCCTTCAACTAATTGATCTCATCGCTTATGGAAATCAAGGATTGTATGGTCATGTATTGGTTAATCAACTTTAGAACCACTTAAATTGGAGATTTTTTTTTTACTTTAGTGGACAACATAGGAGATTTAGGAAGTAACTCATGAGACTACTATAGTACTAAAAACACTGCAGAATTATTTGAGATTGAGATAAAATTGCGTGAGCATGAATGTTTCCAATTTTAGTAACACACTATCAAGGTACTGATTACAGTTAGATATGTATGATACATATATATGGAAGTGCCCGCATTATGCTACAATGTCTAAAAAAATAGCGGAGAAGAAGAGGATGATCAAGTTCTTACTGGGTCTAAATAAAAACTTAGATGAGATTAGAGGGAGAATCATAAGGATGGAACCTCTCCATACAACTCGGGAACCCTTTGCTGAAGTTAGAAGAGAAGAAAGTAGGAATAAGCTCATGATGGCAGGAAGTGTGGGTTCATTTAGTACTGAAAGCTCATCTTTGTACACATACAACTCTTCCCATGATTCAAAGCCAAAGAAGAGTCGTCCCTTTTGTGAATTTTTTAAGAAATCTAGTCACATGAAGAATAAATGCTAGAAACTACATGAAAAACTTATAGGTTGGAAACCTGTAAAAGAGAGGAAGGACCAACATAACAAGGGCCATGTCGCTGCCTCTTTTAAAGGGTTGAAAAGTCCTATTCCCTTTAGTAAGGAGTAACTGAAAGTGTTGAAAAAGCTTCTTACTAGCACTACTAAGCAACCTGCCAGCTTGATGGCACACCAATGTATCATATCCTCTTATCTTGCTAACAATGGAAGATCTTGACCTTGGATAATATATTTAGGGGCTTCTAATCAAATAGCTGGAGATATTCATGCTCTCATCATTTACCGAAAGATCACAAACTCCAAATTAGTTAGATATGCTGAGACCTCACTCCAGAATTGTTGGGAAAGGAGAAGTGAAAATCTCTAAAAATATTTGTCCTTCTTCTATGTTATATGCTTCTTAATTAGATTGCAACTTTCAATTATCAAGCTTACTCATGACTCGAATTGCGTTTACTAAATTTCTTTCTAACTCTTATGAATTTTAGGTGGTGGATTCAACGAAGATGATTGACAGTGTTGAATTGCATCAAGATCTATATCTGCTCGAGGAGAGCTATTCTCTTAACACACAAGTGTTTTCTTCACCAATGTTTTCTCATGTTTCCGAGTCTGTTATCTCTGAGCCTATTGAAAGTTAGAGTTTTATCAGTGTGAAAACTGCTAATTGGCTAAGCATACTTATCATGTATATCTTTTATTTCAGTACAAACACTCACATTCTTTTTTTTTATTAACTACAGTGTTATTTTGGAATCATCAAAATTGAAAATTATCAATAGAGCCAGATGGTTTGTATTCTTCTTTGATGATCACACTATAATTGGTTGTATATTTCTCATTAAGGAGAAATATGAAACTATACAAATCTTTCAATCATTCCATAACATGATTTACTCTCAATTCCAAAGTAAAATTCAAATTCTCAAAAGCGATGATGCAAATGAATACTTCAACTAGATCCTCTTGCAAAGAATGATATCATCCATGTGAGTTCCTATGTTGAGACTTCACAACATAATAAAATTTTTGAGAGGAAGAATAGACATCTCCTCGAGGTGTCTAGGTCTATTATGCTTTCCCACAATATCCTAAAAGTATTTTGGGTAGATGCAGTGCTCATAACTACCTACCTCATTAATAGACTGTCGAGCATTTCCTTTGGATTCAAAGCCCCTCTCCATATTTTGATGGACATATATCCTCATGTTCGAGCTTTTTCATCCAATCTTTCTCTAAAAATATTTGGCCATCTCTTTTGTTCATATCGAACAACCAAATCGTACAAAGCTTTAACCTAAAATCCATGAAATGTATCTTCCTTGGTTATGCTTTTAAGAAAGAGGGGTTCAGGAGTTATTCTCCCATTACTAAAAAATACTATAACTTCATAGATGTTTCATTCTTTGCAAAACAATCCTACTATAAATTTGAACTTCAAGAGAGTCTGGGTGAATATCATTTTTGGGACACTACTCTGAATACCCATACTGAACTAGTCACCACAACATATTGTACTTCTCTCTAACCATCTTGTCGTACATGTTCGACCACTTGGGGATACCTAAGATTGGTAACGAAAACTTCGTGTATAACTAGGATAAAGAAATCCACTGAGCATGATAAAGCAACCACAGGAATCTTCATAATTAAACTGTGAAATCACATAGGTCTGAAGTTCCAAAGGAGGTTGAATCCAGTGGAGAAGACGAGAAAAGTTGCACAAATTATCCTATTCATCAATATACTGCCTATGGGAAGTTATCATCTTATAAAACTTTGTATTCTAATCTTAGTAGTGTGCATATACTCATGTTTATTCATGCAGCGCTTCAAAGTCTAGAATGAAAAAAGATGATCGAAGAGGAGATTCATGCACTTGATTTAAATGACACATATACTTTTACAAAGCTTGCTCCAAAGACCTGTTGGGTACAAATGACTGTTTAATGTCAAGTAAAATAGCAGATGGGAGCATTGAGAGGTTCAAGATCAGGTTGGTGGTTAAAGGTCTCACTCAGTCTTATGGGATTGACTATCAAGAGATCTTTATAGTAATGACCAAAATAAACACTATAAGAGTACTTATTTCCTTGGCAATAAACAAAGAGTGGGATTGCATCAACTTTATCTCAATAATGTCTTTTTGAATGGAAACCTTAAGGAAGAAGTGTATATGGAGATCCCACCATAATTGAAAAATAACTCAAATAAAAATCTAGTTTGTAAACTAAGTCACTTTATGGGCTCAAATAATTTCCACAAGTTTGGTTTGATGATTTGCCAAGATTATTAAATCTAATGTGTGCATCCAATGCTAACTTTATTATACACTTTTTATAAAGCGTACACAGGGAGGTAAGAAAGCATACACAGGGAGGTAAGAAAGCATACTCATTGTCTATGTAGATGATATGATCCTCTTATGTGATGATGAAAAAGATATTAGGAAGATTGAGGAGGTTCTTGCCACTAAATTTGAAATCAATGATGTATGAACTATAAGATACTTTCTTGGTATGGAAGTGACTCAAGAAGTGAACTGTGATATCTAAAAGAAAGTACATTCTAGATTTACTAAATGAGATTAAAATGCTGGGGTGCAAAACCACTGAGACTCTTATAAATTTTAGCAAAAGGTTACAATCATGTGGAGAAATGACAATGGTGGAAAAATGTATATACCATAAATTGATGGAAAATTTTCTTTATCAATCACACACTAGACTTGATATCACTTATTTTGTAGTATTGTGAGTCAATATATGAATGTCCAAATGAGGATCCTTTGGAGATTGTTTACAAAATATTGAGGTTTCATAGGGAGACTCTTGATAGGGGCTTATTGATTAAGATTTAAAAAACAGAGAGGTAGAAGCTTACACTGATGCTAGTTGGGCAGGAGAGCTCATAGATAGTAGATCCACATCTGGGTATTGTTTCTATATATGAGAAAATCTTATCACATGGAGGAGCAAGAAACAAGCAAGTCTCTAGTAGTAGCGCAAAATTTGAATACCGGATACTTGCTTTGGGAATTTGTAAAGATATGTGGATTCAAAGATTACTAGATGAGTTGAGATGCTCCAAGAATCACACAAAGATGTTATGTGACAGCCACCAAGCCACCATTAATATTGCAAAGAACCTTGGCATCATGACATGACCAAACACATTCAGATTTATAGATATTTTATCTCTGAAAAGGTCAATGGTGGCATTATACACTTAAGTCTACATTCGAATTCCCTCTGGCACAGTTGGCTTTAAGGAGGTGGTACTCAAATTGTTAGGCACATTAGGGGTGGTTGGAGACTCGTATAAGAGCCTCTGGCCATATATATATATATATATATATATATATAATGTTGTGTAGTGTAATGTTTGAAACAACATAATAGAATTATTTTTCTAGTTTCCTCAGTTACTTTTATGAGCCTTTTGCCATATCTTTTTTTATCTCATCGATATGATATTTGAAAGGCCATTGTTGGTATTCTCTATTAAGAAATCCAATGGTCCAAAATCAAATGAACGGGCCTTTTGATCTCTTTACAATCACGTGTCCAAATTATGAAGGAAGCTTTCACTTATAAACTTTTTCAGGGTGGATGATTGGATTAACTCTCTTTCATGATCAGATTCCTAGATCTTCAAAGTGCACAATTTTAGGCACTTTTAAGGCTTGCCACTAGGTATGGAACATGTAGAGCACTTTAAGGCTTGTGCCTCACAATGGGATAAAGAGTCTTATATTTCAACTATTTGAGACATGTATTGAGATACGCCTTCAAGCTCATATAATGAGGCATACATTTCTATTCTTGGATTTGACAATTCACAAAAGGATGATTTCAATATCAATTTTTTCAATGAAGAAACAATAATAACTAAAGTTTATAAGAATGTAGCAACAAATGTTAGTGTAAAGCTTTATATAATAGAAATTATAGAATGTCAATACAATCATTATTTTAAATAATAATATTATTGGATTTTATTAATTAAAAAAAGAGGAAGATAATTGAGAAGCAAATGATGGAGAAAATTTGGAGAAAGTTGATGCACGTGAGGTTAACGAGGTAAGAAATCAATTATGATGATTTGAAGGAACACCTTTGAAGTAATAGGAGTGGGAGAGACTTAAATTTAGAATCCAAAGTCATAACTAGTTTATTTTAGGACATTCAATTATTTTGAAATTTTTGGTTATGTTTGCTTTTTAATCTTTAGACTTTTTCTTTATTATATAGTGATCGTATGAATTTTATGATTTTACTTACCGGTTGAACATTTAACTACAGTGCCAAAGATTACTTTTCTTGAGATCTCTCCTTAGGCCCTTTAGGTTATGTAAAACTCTTTTTTATGTAATTTGAGTTTTAAATATAAAATGAGATATCTTTTATGTGAGAGTTCAATATGATTTGGCGTGCCCAAGAGCTTTCTTGATTTATCATTCTACCTTATTTCAGTGGTCTTAAATGATGTAAGGTGTAGATTGGCATATGGTGCTTGCCTAGATGGTGTCAAAATATCAGAAGGGGATCAGATTGCTCGGTAACTTAGGAAAGATTTCGTCATTATGGGGTCAAACAAACTTATGGTTTGATCTAACATGCCTAGGAGGTTTTTCATCAATTTTACCCTCTATTTTCCACATAATCGAAGGCAAAATAACAAAAATTTTTGGTTGTCCCATACGGCAGCAACATCCGGATTCAATGTTAAAGAAATGTCAACCTTGTGTGATCCTTTTTATTAGAAGCATCTGCCGACATTGCTTCATCCAAGACTTGTGACTTCCCTAAACATTATTCATACTTGGCCTCTAAGGGCCAATGGCATAGACTATGATAGAGGGAAAAATGATATCTTCGGCTCTAAAGCAATGGTGGGAATGCACCTTCAATGCATGCACTCTTGGAATAATGATTGAGATCATCCTTCCTGCCTTCGGTAGTTGAAGGAGCAATTCCTTACTTTTCATTATGTTTTAGCAAACTCTTCATTCATTGCCAGCACAACTTGTTGGGGGAAGGTTGGATTGTGCCCCCAAGAGGCATATTGACAATGTAATAGTCTTCAGCGGTGTTTGGCAGCATATTTTTTATAGAATTTAATCATGCATTTAGCTTAAAACCAACCAAACACTAAATAAATAAATAAATCCCATGCTACATTAAATCGATTTTTTCTGCATCCTGTCTTTTTGTTCTTATGTTAAGTCATTTTTATGGCGTAAATCCAGATTTAGTCAATCTGATTGCGAGGTGGATTTATTCCTCTGTCGCTCCCGAGCGCTTCCATCGTAGTGTGTGGATTTGATAAATCCGGATCTATCGGATTTGATATATCCTATTTAACATAAAACTAAGCTGCAGCCAAACACCGCCTTCATTTGGCAAGATTTTGACATTCAAAGGAGCTCCATTCATTGTCTCAATAAGGGTAATATCTTCATATCGAATTACACACCTAATTAAGGCTTCTCCCAAGGCTTTCTTATTAGTGATCACTCTAGAAATGCGTCTGGAAAAAAAAATATGAAGTCAAGGCGAGATCCTAGTTATGCTTTAGGATGGAGGGGGTGGAATGTGATGAGAAAATGGCAATCCCCTGCCTTCTTGCGGTATTTAATGACTCCAAATAGCATCAACACGTATCAAGAACTTTATCACTTTCTTATTTCAACTAACGATGGCTGCACCTGAGGGGATGTGGAATCATTTGGTCATCTCCCTAAATGCTCTGTCCCTCCGAAACAGACCACCAGTCATTGAAAAATTTTATTGTATTGCTCTCTATCTAGTGAATTCACTTATAAGGTTGATAATTTTGCTGAGTGGGTGGGCCACAACACTAATTAATGCTTGGATTGGGAAATTTTTAGAAACATCAGTCTAAAGCCTCCTTTAAGTGACATCTTTGATCATCTTTTACAATCATCTATCATCCTCTTAAAACTTTTGAAAAACCTTTTGGAATTGGGGAAAGATAACAATGAGGATATTGTGGTCACTCTTGATATTTCTCGCCTTGTTTCATGAATCTCCTACTCTGCTCACAAGAAGGCATGTCCCAGGTTAATTCTCTCACTAAGGAGACTCTGCTCAGGTTTAAGCTTCTTGGCTGGGAAGTTTGGATCTAGTACTTTGATGGATTCCCGATTCTGTAAACAAATTTTGTCTCTCACCATCGCTCTCAATTTTGAGCTTTCTTCATTGTAATCATTTTTATGATATAAGGATTTATTATCACTAAGATAATCATTTTTGCTAGCCTTTCTGTGGTCTCAAACTCATTGATTGCTAGAATATCTCGGGTACAGGATCCAAGTCTCACCAGGGTTCAACTGCAGAATTTATTTCAGCGTTTGTAATCCAAAATAGAAAATGAAAATGCCATTCAGTCTCTTTTTCGAATGCCAAAACATTTTGATGCATTTGCATACATACCAACCTATTCTTATTTATTTACATATAAAACACTTAAATTTTGCTTTTCACATTTTTACTACCCGAAACATTCATGTTACATAAAAAATGCCACTATTTTAACTTTTAAAAAATGAAATACAAATTTTCTTGCATCGGTAAGATGTGATATATTTAGAAGTTAAAGTTTAGGTGTTAGATATTTAAATTTATAAGGATTGAGTGGTATGTATTTAAATGTTGCATAGGTAAGGTATGGTGGGATATATTTAAAAATTAAAGTTTTGGTGTTAGATATTTTAATACATAAGAATTGAGTGTTATGTATTTAAATCTTCCAAACATTCTAGTAATTACAAGTAATCCATTTGTTCCATAAAGTAAAATATACCGACATTTTTTTCTGTCCACTGTTCCTCGTGTATTTCTTGCAGTCAAACATTCTGTAATTGATGACCATTTTGTTTATCATTCAATCTATGGAACATAAGCACAACATAATTCTTCTTCATTGGACTCGTTTGCCTTGTTTTAGGTTTCTTTACCCCGTTTAAAGGCAATGACATGGACTATGGCAAACCAGAGTGTGGACGCTGCAAATTCTATTGCGGTTATAAATTTGAAGGTAGAGTTCAAACTCTCTTTGTTTTATAATTCTTATAGCTATAACTGTATGATTATCTGCTTTTTACTCTCTCTCAGGTAGCCTTAAACGAAAGGGAACTTTACATATGTATCAAACAATTCTTATGGATTTACATTTCTAAAAACTAAAGTTTGATTTTTACATTTATAACACCTTGGTGCTATAAAGCCATGCATAAAAAGGTGCATTTGACTTTTAAAAAGGTAATAAAGTGATATTTTTTATGCGATTCTAAAGATTTGAGTGTCATGAATGTAAATGTTAGAGCTTAGGTCCGATATGTAAATGCATAAAAATTTTGCTGTGTATATGTAAATGCTCCTAAAACAAAATTAAACAAAAAACAAAAGTAAAATAAAACAAAAAAGACTGTTCACTTGAAAACGCTCTCACATCTGATGAGAAGGGCAAAGTAGGAACTGGTAGAGCATGATTCTTTCTTGTTCACTAAATCATCAAGCATCGATTTATGAGTGGTTTGAAAGTGCTAGATATTTTTACTATACATAATATTATAATTTTTTCAACCAGAGGATTCGTAGCTTTGCATGCATAAAATATGGAGAAACATAGCACAGTCAGCTTTAACTGCTCTAATCATAGCTGGAAGAATAGGGTGACGGGAACTAGATAAGTAGGAAGTGGAACTGCATTATTTGTCTGTATTCTTCATATTAAGAAGCTTCGCTATTTAAGGGGTTTGAAAATGCTTTTGCTCTGCAAAATATTAAGGCACTTTTGGGATCACTTTTATTTTTTACTTTTGAAAATATGTTAGTTTAGTTTGTTTTTTTAACTGCTTTTGTTTTAAAAATTACTTTTTTTGCTTTCAAAATTATTAATTACTGTTGGCCATTGCCATTACCACCACATAAATAACTAAATAAAGATATTTTATTTCATATTAAAATAGAAACAAAATTAAATGAAAAAGGAAATTTAAAATAATACAAGTGATCTCAAAGAGGCCGTAAGTTTTTTAACCTCAGCTTATGGAGCTCAACGCCATAACATTTGAACGAGGTATATTCAAATATAGAGGGCGGGATTTGCATACATACTATACAGTTCTTCTGTATTTATATGCCTAACTTTAAATTTTAATATTTACTTATATAATCTTTTAGAGTCATAATTACATCATATCATATACATAAAAAGGTGCATTTACATTAGAAAGTTATTAATGGTATTTTTATATGATGTTAAGGATTTTGCTGTTACAGAAGTGAATATCAAGTTTTGGTGTGTGGATATATAAATATATAAGAATTGTGTGTATGTGTATCCTCCAGTAATTATTACACAGCATTAGACATTTTAAGTCGTGGAAATAATAGTGGAGCAGGATTTTCTTGTTCTTCTCTACAAATCATGAAACATTACTGCTTGAGGTGGTTGAAAATGCTAGAAGATTTTTTTTTTTTTCACTACACTGAATTTTAATGCTTTGATTTCTGCTTTTAAAATTATCATGCATAACATCAAGAAGCATACTTTTTTTGTTTATTGTACTGCACCTCTTCATTTCCTGTAATAGACTGAGTGGAAGAAACAGAAGTAGGAGTGGAGCAAAATTTTCTCTGCTTATTCATATCTTGAAAGATTAACGCTTGAAAGGCTTGACAATGTGACAAAATACTAATTTAATTTATGGTTGTTTTCGAGTTTATTTGATGTGATATTATATGTAACATCTGGAAGAAGCATAATTATGAGCTTATGGTAATTTGCAGCTTCAAGATGATACTCGGTCTATATCAGAAGAAACTGAAGTAAAATTTCAAATATCGAAGGACACATTGGGAACAATCGTAAAGTCACTTTACTTGATAAGGGAACAGTTATCAACTCCTGTAAGTTCTGTGACCATATTTGTAGTGTTTATGTGATTGGATCAGCTAGCTGACATTTATCAAATGATTGATATTATTTCAGGATGATACTTCAAATGAACACGAACAACCACCGCAAGCTGGGGCAACATAAAAAATTATACATATTAGGATGCTAGTGAAATAATGCTAACTGATTTACTGCAAATGCACTTTTGTTGAAGAATCTGAATCGTGAATCTTAGTATCATATAGATTATGTTTGCTTTCTTTTATAGCAGTAAGGTTCCTGTCAAAGCTGATTTATTGAATTGGTCTTTGTTTAAGAAAGTGTAATTTCACTTTTTATTCTTAATAATAGCAGAAATTGGAGAAATATATAAAAATTTTAGTTGGGAAAATATTTTTGAATGTTTATTTTAGGCCAAAATATTTTTGTTATTTTTACAACTGGAGTTGTAACTCTCACTGAGCAGTTATTTCACTTTTTATTTATCTAACTTTCCAACTTTTCGACACCATTTTTAGCTATTACAAAGCATGTATGTTCAAATTGAGGCAAGGTTTCATGTTTCTATTCTCTTCATTGTCACTGAAAGTTAGTGATGTTGTACATTTGATTATTTAAGTGTTGTATTTGCATTCTAAGGGTTTATTTGGGTTATCTGCAGTTGTTTTAAGAAGCAGCTTCAAAAGAAGATGTTATTCATTTAGTTGCAGCGGCTATTATATATATATATTTTTTCCAAAAAGTTAGACCGTAATTTTCTATCAGCCACCACACTTAAACATGCCTAGTTGCAAAACACAGTTGTCAATTATAGCTTTTTGAAAAACAAGTAAAATGCAGTTTTGTGAAGCATGATAATGTGTGGTGCAACATCGCTGACATGATTCAATTTTACGTAGTTTTACCTATATTTTACCTTGTATTTTACTTGCTATTTTTACTTATTTATAACATATTTATACTTGAGAAAGACTTTTGTTGATGTTGTGGTGATTATTGATGTTGAATACGAGTCATTTGGAATGAGAAAACCAACGGAAATGTGACCTAAAGACCACGCCTGGAAAAGGCATTACCGCACTGAGTGATCGATGGCAGTGGCATGTACATGCTAGGATTTGACGTGACCATGCCGAAATTTCAGACGCAGAGATCGGGCATGACCACACCACTTGATTTAGAAGCCCCAAATGACCACTCCACATTTTGGCATGATCATACCAACGAAGCGGGAAATCACTTTGGAAAGAAAATATCTTGCCAACTTCTTGGATATAAGAATGATTCTTAGGGCTTCCTAAGAGATGGAGGGAGATCCGGGACTGTTGGAGGCAAAGAAAGCTTGAGTTTTACTTAGAGATTCTTCTTCTCTTAGGTTTTCCTCCTCGCTTTGGGGTTGAAACTTTGAAGGGTTGAGTTTCCACTTTGTTTTCTTGTGAGTTTGAGAGTCTTTTGTATGAGAGGGAGGAGTGTTGTTTTTGTAGAGAGGACAAGCCTTTATTGTAAGTTTTACTTTTTGTTCTATCTTTCAATGAAGATCTTCATAGATATCCTGTATGTGATTTTCTCGATTAGACGTGAATAAACTCTTTCTCGTGTCTCTGTGATGTAGGGGAAGTTGTTTTTATTGTGATTTTTTTAGATGTTTTTTCTATAGCATTGTTTGTGTTTTTATGACATGTTGGTTAATTTCCGAATTTCATTTACTCCTAATCAGACCAACTAAGATGTTAAAATATTTCATGAAGATATAGCCTCTAACTGCTTTGTAGTGGAAACGAATGAGTTAACCACAAAATCCCGAGAGGCTAGACGCATTCCAATTAAATTTTGTAACATTTTCTCGAGGATCGGAACATTCCTACGGAATGCCATGAGATTGAGGAAATCTCAACTTCATGGTTTCTAGTTTCTATTGACCTAGACACGAGGATGATGAGAACTTTTTATCTTCGGTTGACTACTATCACTTAGGAAAATATTTAGGAGCACCACGATCCATCAAGATCACCGAATCACAGAGACACGAGCCTCTCACTTTTGAAGAATTTCTGAGATTTTCTCCATGTTTATGTTTTTTACTGTATGTGGTCTAATTTGCTTTTGTTAGAGTTTTATGACTTAAATCCTTTTTTTTGCAATCACGCCCAACTATGTTCACAAAATTAGTAAATTAGAGATTTTTCTGCAAGAATAATTGTTAAATCTTTCATCGTGGGATCGATACACGGTCTTGCAAACCTTATATTACTTGACATGTAGATTTGCGTTGTACAACCTACTTCACTTTATGTGTTGGCATGTCAACCGCACCACTACCACTATCCGAAACGAACCCTAAATTCAAAATTTAGAAGGTGATTAAACATCAACTTATCTGCTATGAATTTATTAGATTCATTTACGAACCACATTTATTTTCAAATTATGATTTAAACACAATTAAATATTCTTTAATCATAATTTAATAATGATTATGTTATGATCAAACTTTCTTCAAATCTTTATCTAATCATATTTGATTTATTTTTGAATCATAATGAAACTATCCTCAAATCTTATTTGAATTCAAACAATGTTTGAATATATATAAATATCTAAACAATGTTACAAAAGGGTTTGCATAATTTTCAATCATGGTTTGAAGAATTTATAAAATAGTTCAATCATATTCGAAGATGGTTAGTTTATTGTTCGAAGATGACTAAATCATAAATGTATTGTAATTATATATACATGTTGACCTCATTTTGAGGTCATTACTCTTTTCCTTAAGATCCTAGGATCTAGCTCTAGGAGTTCCTATTGACCATCTTAGAAAACTAGAATTGAGACCCACCATTTTTAGAAAATTCAGCCACTTCTTATTTATCTTGTGGTGTCTCGCATTGATGATCTCAAAACCATTGTCCTATGGTCGAGTGGTAAATGACTATCATGTGGAGACTCTGGGAGAAGTTCCTAATAGGATCTCAAGCCCTAGGAAAACCACTTCAGGACTTTATCATCACATGTACACCAAATGCACAGAATTCACTAAATTGAACAAGATCAGACTTCAATTGAGCCTAAAGAACGGGTGAAAATGCGAACTTCTCCGGACAACCTCCGACGACAAAATGGACTGTGTCAACACTTCCAGGACACCAACTAATATTGTCATATTTCCGACACGAGCAAAATTGCACGTAAACCGATGAATTTATCAAAACGACTTCTAGTGGTGAAACAGACCACACCAGCCCGTCCAGAATGCCAAAATTACCTAAAAGGAACATTCAATTTCTACAATCTGACACACGTGATCGACTCGTGGACAATTATTACTTTTTCAAAATTGATAAAACAAATTGATAAGAACAAATACAATATTTATAAAAAAATACTTTCACTATAAAATTAATATAACTTTTCTTTTGTATGCCTGAAATATATATGCATGCTAAAATATAAATTTTAAATGTGTTACAACTTGGTTGTCCACTTGTTGATTATCGATATCGGGCTAAGTTAGGTTCAGTAGGATACCCTTCTAGTGGAGTGACGGGCTTTATACATCCGGGTGACCGATAGTAGCCTTCGACGTCCCTCAAGTATAAACAATTATATTTGAGCCTAGCCCCGATCCGAGTGCTTGCGGTCCCCTCTTTTCAGACTTTTTCATATGTTTTCTCGGAATTTTTGGACAAAGCACTCGTGGTCTTTTCTCTGGGATTTTCCCGAGGTTTTGTGTTACTTGTCAATTTTCTCGAGTTTTCCGTCGTGGATTATTTGTCGATTTTCTCGAGTTTTCCAGGCAATATTTCTTTTGTTTATACAGTGAATACTAACTAGCTTAAAGGAGTATCAAACCTTCCAAATATACATGTTTGATTTTCACAACAACATTTTATTTCACAGCATGTTATACTGTTCTCCCAGCATGTTATACTGCTCTTTCCTTTTATTGTACATTCTACTGTCTTTTTTTAACATACTGCATGTTTTATTGTTTTGTTACACACTATACCCTAGTGTAGGAAAACCTAGTGATTGCATATACCTTTAGGATTGACATCAAACTTGAAGTTGCTACGACGAAGAGCTTGGAGCGAACACCGTGGGCAACACGATGAGGAACAACTTCAAGATGGATCTACAACATAAAAATAGATTCATATCACTAAACATTTTATTTAGTTTAAATAACACCCATAGAATTTCGAGGTGGTTTGCTTAGCGCAGCGTAAACCCTCATAAATCACCTTTAGGCTGTTGTACAACCCTGTTGTGCAATTATAAGTCCTAACACTTTAAGATCTCGAGGTTACTGTACGGTACAGTGTAAATCCTCCTATCTTTTTAAGTTATTTGCACGATCAGATATTGTGCAAATATGTCCTAAATTCTAAATAAAGTGCATGATTCAATATTAAATAACATCATTTCAAAAACATAAAGTCAAACATTATGATAGTTGGGAAATCACCGGGGTTTTCCTGAATCTGTGATATCCCCAATTCTTCATTCCTTTGGATTCTTTAAAAATAATTGTTCCTGTTTGAGCCACTCTCATTTGATTTTCCCATGTCTAATCTTAGAAACCTAAATTTTGAAATCTTGAAGGCAAAACCACTAATCTTAATTGAGAGTTTTCTTAAGTGACCCCAGTCATTTAAGATGTAATTAACTATATGGGCTTGTCTCTATAGGAAACTTGGGACCCAGGTAAAATAAACCCTATCTAATTCTTATATTAGGTTGGGGAGCTTGTTGGCCTCATATAAAGATATTTCGCAGAACAAACATATGTCACAAATTCTTTATTTTAGGTGATTGAGTTCCTACTACAAGTGATATGATTATTATTCGGGATAAGTGTATTACTTGTGGTTTTAAGCTCAATCATCTGAGTTATTCAATATGTGAGACTCATTTGGTCTCATCTATTTTAAAATTAGTCACTTCAAAAAAATCAAAAAGATCATATTTATATTTAAATTATTTTCATATCTACAAAATTACATCTCTTTTTCAACTAAAATCATAAAGTTTTAAGATTAAAACGACCGACAATACAATGTTTACTACTGATCTTATGAAGGCATCGTAGAATTGAAAAATTGTACCGAGCTTCATGGGGACAAAATCAACAAAGGAAATGAGATGAAAAATCAATATTATGCTCCAGAGTAAAGATTTTTGCCATTGTTGTTGAATAAATATATAATGGGTAAGTGCGTTAGTGTGTTTTTTTATATGCTCAATGCTTATTATAAATTAATTTATAAGTCTTCTTTTTTTCCGGGAAAGTCTATTATGTACGGATGTACATAGAGTTGATGAAAACTTCTACAAGTTAATTGTACATATCTTTAGTAAGCCTATTTCAATTAGAGCTATAAGGAGTATATCTGTATTTAATTGAAAGCAGATGAGACAATGGATGTGTAGTTAGTTTTAAGGTAGTTAATGTCATGCTATAAAAGGTTAAAGCTATGTTTTATCATTGTATAAGAATTTAGACGCGATCATATTATTTAGAGAGTAATTGATGCGGGACGGATGCGTACCGAGACACTTATGCGATCCCACGTTTATTTTGGTGTCATTTTTACGTCTAGACCGAACCAATCCATGTTTTGTTGCAGTTGAGTCTGCCGCTCCTCTTGGGCCACTCATCGCTTTCCTATTATTATATATTTGTATTTTTGATGTTTTAGGTTTAATTTTTTGTGTGTTTTGTTTATGACAATTGTCGACACAAGTTCTTCTCCCTTCAAGGGTTGTACTCAAAGAATTGCATAGTGCTTCAACTGCACTTCTCTTCTAAGATGATGATTATCTTCCCTATGCTCTTATGCATCTTCCCCAAAATGCTCACGACCATCCTCCCTCCCTGCAACAGCCCCAAAAAACATTCTTCTTATTTAAGCCCTTTTTGCTTGCCACAACGCCAACCATTTGCCCATTGATGTCTTGCAATCATTTGCTTCACCTTTTGCTGTTGTCATCCATAAAACAACAAACTTGTTGTTTCTCTGTTGTCCCTTGGCTGTGCTAGCCTTTCTCACCGCCCCTCGCCACTTTGCTTGCCACCCCTTTTGCTGTCCTAACTATCCCAACCCTTCATTTTGCTACCAACATGGTTCCATTCAATCCTTTTGTTTTCCCAACCCATTTCAGCCACCCACCTCTGCTCCCTGACCACCCTAGTGTGAGTTTGTGTTGTGTTTGTTGTAATTTTTTTTTCAATTGTGTTTGTTTGTAACTAACTATTTGCTTCTAGTAATAATATTTGTTTTTCTTATTGTGATATGGGTTAACTCTGACAGCATTAATCAAAATAAGGTTGGATCATAAATTGGATTTTCTAATCCATCTTGTTCATGATTTTTTGCATAAGCAAAAGAGAGGAAGGTGAGAGGCAATACCCTTTATTGGCTCATTCATTCACATAGTTGAGAATGGAGATGGGGTATAAAAAGAAAAAAAAAAGATACATTAGGATGTGGAGGCCAATTTATTGTTATTATTGACTCGCCAACAATTACCTCGAAGTAAGTTGACCGTACAATGCAAGTGCACGTGTCAAGTAGTATGTGGTCTAAGAGTCTGCACATTGATCTCATGAGGAAAGGTTTAACAATTTATTTCAAGAAAAGCATCTCTAGTTTACTAATTAAGTGAACCCAACTTGGCGTGGTTGCAAAGAAGGTTTAGGTCCTAAAATCCTAATAAAATTAGAGTAGATAGCAGATAATAGAGAACATAAACAGCGGCAAAAATCTCAAGAGTTTCTTTGAGAATGATGAGGCTCGTGGCTCTGTGATTTGGTGATCGTGGTGAGCGTGAATTTCCTAGATGTTTTTTTATGTGATTGTTGTTAGTCGGGAATACATTACAACTTATGCCTGTGTTTAGGTTGAAAAGAAGCATAGAATCCATGATGTTGAGGCTTTCTCAATTCCCATGATATTTCACATGAGTGTTCCAATCCCTTGAAAAATTATAGAATTTCACTGGAATTTGTTTATTCTCTCGAGATTTTGTGGTTAACCCTTCATTTTCACTATGTTACGGTTAGATGTCATAGTTTCATAAAATATTTTTAATATTCTAGTTGGCTATACTAGGAGTAAATGGTGTTCTTAGGTTAACCAACACAGGCCATGAAAGTGTTAAGAAAATGCTAACAAAAAACATTTCAGAAAAATCACAATAAAATCTACTACCCATATATCATAGAGACACAAAGAAGAAATTAGCCACACATCATAGAGAAAATCATAGTAAAGAAAACAACAAGATTCCATTGTAAGAAATATCAACATATTAAACTTATAATAACTTGTTTTCTCCACAACAACAACCACCCTTCCTGTCATATAATATTCTCTGGCAACTCACAAAACAAGAAGATGGAGAAAGCCCCTTAAAAGTTTCAACCTGAGGAAGAAGAAAACCTTAAGGATAAGCACACAAAATTTTCATAAACTATCTCCAGCCATCTCCAACTCTCCTATGCACCAGAAATTTATTTAAGAAGTCTTAAAAATAATTCTTATATCAAACCTACGGATTTGACAAGCAAATTTCCTTTCAAAAATGATTTCTCGCTTTGTCGTCATGATCACACTGAAAACAGGCGTGATCACACTTGGCCTTTAAAAAAGGCGGCATGGTCATGCCTGATCCAGGCATGGTCACACTGATGGTATGGAATTGTGCGTTGTCACACCACATTTTGCGTGGTCACGCCCCTTCAGGTCACTTTTTTACTGATTTATCTCATTCCCAATTGCTCTTATTAAATGTCTATAACCTGCACAACATTGAGAAAAACCTTTCCAAAGTGTAAATCTGTGATAATTAAGTGTAAATATTATGTAAATTGCAGGGAAATATATATATATATATATATTCATGTTAAATTGACACATATCAATACCTCCAAACTTACTTTATTACTTGTCTTTAAGTAATTTGTTAGTTCACTTAACATTTTATGAGAATAACAGGTACTATTGTAGGTACTATAACTTATTTATCAAAGTGAATTAAAATTGTTTAAATGTTATTTTAGGATTAATTATCTTTTATGATTAATAATCAAACCTTTTATTTAATTCCCTTCGCTCTGCCTTTAAGAAATTTCATAGATTCTCAATTCAGTGTTATTTAAAATATCATTCACTAACCAAGAATGTCTTTAAAGTCAATTTTTAGTGGATTTAACCAACTTAATATTATATAACTTTTTTACTTTAAAGATAACTTTTAAGGAGGTCATTAAAGCATAAAAAAAATCTCCTAAAGTCTCACTAAAAACCCTTATGATTTTTTTTCTTGAATTTTTTTTGTGTCAACCTCAAGCTTCTTCTTACGGCTTTTCACTTTTTAACTTTTTTCTCTTCATTTCTTTTTTCCTAGGAATTATTATATCTAGTTGAGCATTTTTCTTCTTTATTTTATCATTTTAAACATGATAAAAGGTTGTGCTCCTTAAGAATAATTTTCAGCCATAATATTTTAGTGCCACACCTTTAGGTTGTCCACTCAACTAAAAATTAAGTCAACATTAAATTGGTTGAAAATAAACTTAATAAAATTTTAAAAACATTTTTTTATTTGTTGCTTAATATTTTAAATTACGCCTTATATAATACTCTATAGATTTCTGCAATTAAAGATTAAAGTTGTTAAGTTCTGAATCTTATTATTAAATCATTAAGGCTCGTCTTAATTAAATGACATTTATACTCTTTTTTTAAGATTTTGATAAGCAATTTGAATAAATTAGAATTCCTAACAAGAGTTACCTAATAAATATTGAATCTCTTACTGAGCTATGTGCACTATTTTTAGGTTTGTAAAAATGTGCAATTTATCTCCCCTAATTTTTTTTTTTCTAACATATGAATGACATGAAGTAGCAGTGAATTAAATAACAAATAAGTGTAGGGAAAAAGATAGATGCAAGTGTCGTCACATGAATCTTTGAAAATAAGAATGTGAAATATGTAGCGATGCATATATCAGTCTGTGGAGGGAGAAGACTCAAAACTCATTCAAATAAAATTTTAAAGCAATTTCAAAGCACATTTTGAAGAAAATTTCAAAGCAAATTGCAAAATAAATTTTGAAACAAATGCAAACATTAATAAAGAAACATGCTCAACATATTAGATAATACCCTCTGAAGATACCTATTGGTTTAACATCTTTGACTTGACAAAAAAGTCATTCTCCAGGATCAAATTTCAATTTAATAATCTCTGATCAATCACACAATCTTTTGTTGGTCCTAAAGTTCTTACTAAATCCCTAAACCTCAAATTTTCTTGAAACTTTTCCCTCTTAATTCGATAACAGTCATTCTGATGGTATGTAAGAGATTGAATTAGATTATCATAAAAGGTTCTCTCTAGGTTTTTCATGCTCTAGAATTTTCCCAATTAATTCCCCTTTTTGTAAAATAGTAACTTCTCAAATAGTTGCAAGAAATATGTGCATAAAAGGTAAATCAGAGTCTACTAATTCTTGGTTTGGGTTTTCCCTAGGTTTTTCAGGCTGTAGATCTAATTCTACTAGGTCACACTCATGCCTAGTGTTATCTTTCAACTCTTTCCCTTGGGACATTCCTACGTGTGATACTATAGGCTTAACTATTTCACTCACAAGGGAGTTCCTTGAAAAAAAAAAAAGAGCACATTTTTCCTTAGTTGTTTTTCAATAAAATTCATCCAACTCAACATGCTTTTTAGGGTTGAACACTTCATATTCAAAGTTATGGCCCTCTACTATTTCTGGCATCCCTTGGGGTTCATTGCTTAATAAGATAGCAAACTGCTCAACTTGGTTTTCTATGTTGTTAAGGACATCAAATTGGCTTTGTAAATCCTTCCCCAGGTCTATCACTAATTTCTCCAAATACAAATTTTCTTCAAGGTAGTCACTATCTTGGTTATTCAAACTTTGTACATGATCAACTTGAGTGCTCTCCCATTGCTAGTTGTCTACACTCGAGTTTTTTTTGTTCTAACTGAAGCTTGGGTAGGTCGACCAATGTTGGGTGTAAATGTTGGATTCATTCCTCAAATTTACTATCAATTCTTCTAACGACATATTATCCTCCCTAAAATGGGGTTTCAAGGTGACTTCCCATGGTTGAGTTTGCCATATGTGGTCCCTGCCCCAGTTATTCCAATTTTCTACAAGGTTGGCTTGAGTTCTCCCTTAATGTTGGTTTTTTACACTAATGTCATTAATGTTCAAATTAGAGTTTGGTTAAGTGGTCTAGTTAGAGTTGTAAGCATTGTAAAAGGGGTGATCAAACCTAGTTCCTATGTTAGGGGGTCATGATTGTGAAGGCTAGCCATCAATGTGTTGTTATACTTCTCAAAAGATCTAAAATAATTTTTTTGAGGTTTTGTCATTGCAAAGTGTTGGAACATTTTTAATTGGTTTTTTAGCTTTTTAAACTATTTTTTTTTATTTTTTTATTTTTTTATATTCAACATCGACAAGAAAACACACAACAATACAGATGCAAAAATGAAAATAACAATTAAAAAAATAAAAATAGGAAAACAAAAAGTATCAAACGTAGATCCTAAGCTAAGCAACTAAAGTTCTCTTGGAACATAAATAATTATTAACGTCTTTCCTGACAGTGATGCTAAGAACTTGACCCACCAAACTTATTGTGAAGTAAGTTGGTTGTTCAACACAAGCCAAGTAGTATTTGGTCTAAGAGTTCATGCATCGATCCCACAAGGAAATGTTTAACAATTACTTCACTTTTATTTCTACAGGATTGATTTCTTAATGTTTTTAATAGGAGAGTCAAGCTGGCACTATCAAAAGAACTATGCATTTTTTTTATTGTATTTGATGAATTTTTTAATTAGTATTGTAGAGTAACTATCTCTATGTGCATATGGCTTAAGAGGAAAGAATCATTTAGATAGCTCAAATAAACCCTCCTTGTACTATATTAGAGACTTCTTGTAGTAATGGGTTGATATAGAATTTATATATTTTTCAATGAACTGGAATAAATTTCATTGGATGATACGTAAGATCTCACATTTTGTGAAGGCTATGATGTATTTGATTTCTATTGCTTCTTACAAAAAATCTTGTGGGAAATGATGAGTACTTCGTGCAATTATTTTTCTAATTTGCTTGAGTTGTTATAGTTATTTAAAAGCATCATTACTATTGCTCTTTCAAATCTACTTAGAAGTATAAGGTTGTCATATTTAAGGTCCTGATGCCTGCAGTAAATTGACACATTTAAAAT
>NEWO01000444.1:471678-484782 GCA_003013225.1 Phalaenopsis aphrodite | reverse complement strand
CACTTAAAATATTCCTTTTTAGGAGATTCCTCTACTTTATCAGTTATAATTTCCACAAAGTTAATGATGGAAGAAGAAGATAGATTGATGAAAATATTAAAAAATTTTAAAAAGTCTTTGGATGGACAATTGCTGATATTAAAGGAATCGGTCCTTCAATTTGTATGCATAGAATTTATATGAAAGAGAACTATAAACCCAGGGCTGATCCTCAAAGGAGATTCAATCCTGTTATGAAAGAAGCTGTAAAGAAAGAAAATTTAAAGTGGTTAGATGCTGGAATTATCTACCCTATTTTAGATAATGCATGGGTTAGTCCAATTCATTACGTTCCTCAGAAAGGAGGAGTAACTGTGACTATAAATGAATATAATGAGCTAATATCTATTAGACAAGTTGCAGGGTGGCAAATATGCATTAATTATAGAAAATTAAATCTTACCACTGGGAAAGATCATTTTTCACTACCCTTTCTAGATCAAATGTTGGATAGACTAGCTGGGCATATATACTTTTGTTTTCTGGATGGATATAATGGTTATCACCAAATAAAAATAATTCCTGAGGATTAAGAGAAAACAACTTTTACCAGTCTATATGGTACTTTTTATTTTAAAAGAATTCCCTTTGGTTTGTATAATGCCCCTACTACATTTCAAAGATGTATCATGGCAATTTTTTGTGATTTTATTTAAAAAAAGATTGAAGTATTTATGGATGATTTTTCAATGTTCATAACTTCATTTGACTTATGTTTAGAACATTTATCAAAAGTTCTTAAGTGCTGTGAAGAAACAAATTTAGTCCTTAATTGGGAAAAATGCCAATTTATGATACCATGAGGAATTGTATTAGAACATAAGATATTAGAAAATGACATGGAAGTAGATCCTGCTAAAATTCAAGTGATCGCTAATTTACCTTATCCGACAAATGTAAGAGAATTTAGGATTTATTTATGACATGTTGAATTCTACAGGCAATATATTAAAGTTTTTTAAAAAAATTGCTAAGTCTTTATGCCATTTACTGGAAAAAGATACAATTTTTAATTTTGATGAAAAGTGCCTAAAAGTTTTTGAGTTATTAAAAGAAAAACTAATCACCGCACCAATTATAGTTTCACCATATTGGGAAAAAACTTTTGAATTAATGTGTGTGCTAATGATTATGTTATTGGAGCTATTTTAGGACAAAGATATGATAAAATTTTTGAAGTAATTTATTATGCTAGTAAAACTCTGAATGAAACTCAAATTAATTATACAATAACTGAAAAAGAGTTATTAACAATAGTATGTACCTTTGATAAATTTAGATTATATTTAATTGGAACTCACTGTGTAGTGCATACAGATCATTCTGCTATTAAGTACCTAATGAAAAAGAAGGATGTTAAACCTAGACTTATAAGACGAATTCTTTTTTTTTGCAAGAATTTGATTTTGAAATAGTAGATTGAAAGGGGATTAAAAATCAAATTGTTGATCATTTGTCCAGGCTTGAATTAGAAAAACCACTCTATTTTGATAAAGAAATTAATGAACATTTTTCAGATGAAAAATTGTTCAATATTAATGAGTGGTGTGTTTCAAGGTATGTCGACATTGTGAACTTTCTTATTAGTGATATTATACCCTATGGAATGACCTACCAACAGAAGAGAAAATTTATTTCTGAAGCTAAGACTTATTTTTGGGATGACCCATTTTTATATAAACAAGGAAATGATCTGATTATTTAAAGATGTGTACCTTTAGAAGAAACTTATGAAATTATCCAAAAATGTCATAATTCTGATTTTGGGGGACATTTTGGTGTTGATAAAACAACATACAAAATTTTACAATCTGGATTCTATTTGCCTACTATTTTTAGAGATGTTAATACTTATATCAAAACTTATGATAGATGTCAACGAGTAGGCAATATTTCTAGAAGAAATGAGATGCCCCTCAATTATACACTAGAAGCTGAAATACTTGATGTTTGGAAATTAGATTTTATGGGACCATTTATACCATCTTTCGGGAATTGATATATTTTGTTAACAGTGAACTATGTATCCAAATGGATAGAAGTTGTTGCTTTACCTCAATGTGATGCTCAAAGTGTTGCAAAATTTTTGAAAATGAACATATTTTGTAGATTTGGGATGCCGAGAGTTATCATAACTGATGGGAGAAGTCATTTCAGAAATTTCATAATGGAGAAGTTATTAAAAAAATATCATATAAACCATAGGATTACCATTGCTTATCATCCTCAGACAAGTGGTTTGGTTGAATTATCCAATCAGGAAATTAAAAGAATTATGGAAAAATCAATGAATCCAACAAAAATGGATTGGTCACTCAAACTTGACTATGTTTTGTGGGCTTATAGGACTGCATATAGAACTCCTATAGAAATGTCCCCATATAGGCTAATATTTGGGAAAGCTTGTCACTTATCAGTTGAACTTGAGCATAAAGAATATTGGGTAATTAAACAGTTCAATTATAATTTGAAAGATGCTAGTGAAAAAAGATTATTGCAATTAAATGAGCTTGAAGAGATAAGGAATGAATCTTATGAATGTGCTAAGATTTACAAAGAAAATATGAAAATGTGGCATGATCAAAAGATTCATACTAAAAATTTACAACCAAAGCAACAATTTCTGCTATATAATGCAAGGTTAAGATTATTCCCAGGCAAACTTAAGTCCAGGTGGATGGGCCCATTTGTCGTGATGAAAGTTTATCCTTATGGAACTGTGGATATTACAGATCCTAAGACTGATAAAGTGTTTAAAGTGAATGGTCGTAGATTGAAACCTTATTTTTTAGGGGATCAACATAAATTTAATGAAGCAGTGATGTTGGGTCAACCAGAATAAGCACTAGTTACGTCGGGCTGACGACGTAAAATCAAGCGCTTTGTGGGAGGCAACTCATAGTTATCGTGTGTTTTGCTTTGATTTTTGTTTGTGTGTGACTAAGAAAAATTGGGGTAGTATTTTTGAGCTATTATGTGTTAGTATTGATTTTAATACTTTATTTAGTAACCTAGACATGTTAGAATGAGAATTTGTATGTTAAGATGACAGGTGCAAAAATGTGCACTAGCGCTTAAGCACCAAGATTTGACGCTTAAGCGCGGCAGTTAAAAACCATGTTCAAAATTAAGATTCTAGAAGGTTTAACCACTAATTAGTTTGTAAAAACATGCCAAGGCAGTTCCTAGATGTGACTAGAAGCTATTTGAGGGATTTAGGCCTATAAATAGAAGGGTTTTGTGAAGGAATTTCACCCCAGATCATTTTCAGCCCTAAAAGTCTAAAAGAAAGAGAGATTTAGAGAAAATGTCTTCATGGGAGATGGATTTGAAGAATAAGGAAGAGACCATGACGAAGAGATTCATTAGTCAAAGTGCACCAGAGATGTATTATTGTTTCTTAGCCGTTAGTATTGAAGAAATATTGGAAAAGATCAACCAAATTGAGACTATTACGGCTTTACTTTAGACTAAGGTAATTGAGATTCATGCTCATCTTGAGCATATTGGATGGCAATTGAAAATGCAATTTATTCATACTAGTTATGTAGAGGAAGCGGATAAGGAGATGTTTCTTAAGCAAAAATGGATTGAAGAAGATAGTATCAGAGCTCGTCACCACCGTCTATTTTAGCAACTTTATATTCTGATTGCCCCAGGAGAGACTAATGAAAGACCAGAGTTTGTCCCAACAAATGAAGAATGAAATTAAGTTTTATGTTAAAGTTTGTTTGTTAGGAGTTGTTGTTTAATGTGTTATGTGTTAAGAGTTAAATACTATTTTTTTTTGGAGTTTATGTTTGTTAGGTGTTTGTGCTTAAAAGATTTTCTATCCAAGTCTATTCAGAGTGAGAATTAAGAGTTACATATATTTGTAATATTTTGTGAATTAATATATGTGTTTGTTTGTGTGAAAATTACTGTTATTTTTAGCCTTGAATTGAATTAAGTTATATGGAGAATTTTGAGAGAAAGGAGAGTTGTAGGAGATGAAAATAGTCATTGAAGTGTTATGAGACCATTTAGGGGTGACATACTTAGGCAAATAGTGCATTTTACTGAAATTTAAAAATCTAAAAAATTGTGCAATGGAGCCTAAGCGTCACATTTCGCGCTTAAGCTTGATGTAACCCAAGAGGCAGGCGCCTAAGCACCACTTATCTGTGCTTAAGCGCTGGTTCACGAAACCAGTTCACGAATGGTTAGAAGTAAAAAATTAACCCGAAATTTGCCATTTTCCACCATCCCGTCACCTTCAACCTCTCGAAATCGTGATTTTGGAGAGCTAGGGCTCACTATTAAGTGGAGGGTTGAACTAAGAAAAATTTGCTAGACCTTGATTTCTTAAGGGAAGAGCTTTACTTTTATGCAAAAATTTTGGATTTCATGTATTTTGAGTACATTTGGAAGAATTCGAAAATTCACTATTCATGGTAAAAAATGAGGAAAAATCTATGAAAATTGCATAGGAAGTGTAGTTTAAGCTATTGGAAGTTTAGTAATTTAGACTTGATTTTTGAAGTTAATTTTGGAATTTTATAAATTTGTAGAATGACACCAAGAATGAAGAGGAGTAAAGGAAAGAGCCCTTTTGATTCGAGCAAATTTGTTAGTTTGAAGGCTCAAGATAAGTACAGTGATGCGTTGCAATCACAAAAGCTTATTCAGGAGCGTTGTTTTAAGAATCCAAGTGGATTTGTGGAAGATCTAATCGTTCACCGACAATGGGAATGATTCTGTTATTTTTTTGCTATTGCAGTTATATCTGTTGTTAGGGAGTTCTATGCAAGCCTCCTTGAAGCTGAAGATGATAGAGTTATGGTTCGAGGAAAGTTGGTACCTTTTTCACCATAGATAATCAATTTGTTCTACCATTTTCCATCGGATACTTTATGTTTTTACGCAAATTATAATCTGACTCAGACGGAGCTAGATGAGATTATTTCTTATTTGACTGATGGAAGAGGACTCTGGAAGATCACTAATGAAAGGAGAGTCAACTTTCCTACGTCAAAGTCAAGTGCACATTCGAAGGCATGGCACTATTTTATTTTTGTTTCCCTGCTACCAAAAAATCATCTCAGTTAAGTTACCAGAGAGAAAGCGGCATTAAATTATTGTATCCAAGATGGAAAGCTCATCAACATTAGAGCTTTGATATGTCAGACTATCATCGGTTCTGTCACTGTTGTTACTACTGCTGATCTGAGATTTGCTTCCTTGATCTTTTCTTTATATGAGCAGGCTGGAGTAAGATATGATAGCTAGGAGGAAGTATTGTTTCCTCTGAAGCCTATTACAAAGGTGAATGTGAAGACTTATTTTGAACATTCTATTTTCAGCTAGAGAGGAGGATTTTCTAGGAGTTATGGAATGGAGACGTCTACTGTTTCTACCTCTACTGCTTCTACATCTAGACCATATACCTCACATGCTTCTACTTCTAGAGGTGAGTCTACCGAGACCCAAGATCAATTATTACAAAGGATGATGGACAATGTAAATTATACCGCTGATAAAGTTCAGAATTTAGAGTATTTTGTAGAGCATATTGATAGGTATAATAGGAGAAAAAGTGATTATGAAGAGAAATTTTACTCATCTTTGGAAAACCTCATCAGGGGTAATCCAGGAGTGCAATTTCCTCCAAATTCACAATACCTTGATTATGAGCCTGCAGATGTTTGGGATCGCGATGATTCTGAGAATGAGGAGTAGGATTATGAGATTTATTTTTATGTTTGTATTATGTTATGGACTATGTAGTCTGGGCTTGCTACAATTATATTTATGTGTTTATTTGGACTTGAGACCTGTGATGTGATGTGTTTTTATGCTGTGGAATTGAAACGTGTATGTTTGAGTGTTAGTTTAGATTTTGTGATGTATGAGACTGTTCTTTTGTTTAATTGTATTGTGATTTTGTGTTTTGTTAGTAGTTTTGTTTTTAAATGCTAGGGTAGTATCTGTTGTTATGTGTTTAGTATTGTAATTTAGTTAGTTTAGAACTTAACTTAATTTTATGTCTTTTGTAAAGTTGAAAATCTTGCTAGCTTAGATCTTAAATTTAAAACTTAGAAAACTGCTACCCTGTATTTTTCTTTTACCTTGTTAGTGTGTTTTTTTTTTATGTTGAGATTGTGAAGTCAAACTTAGTGTGTTAGCTTGCTTTTATGTTTATACCCACTACTTAGAAGTCTACTGAATCTCTATATGTTAAATTGAAATGAAAATGATAGAAAATTATATTAATTTTACTCCTATTTTTAGTTTTATACTTGTATACTTAGGATATAAAAATTCCTGTAAGAATGTTCTTTCAATTTTCATTCCTGCTTATATATCTGCTGCTAAACTGTTTAATCTATTAAAAATTTAAGTTTGGGGGGATGAAAAATAATTTAAAACTTGAATTTTATTTGTTCTCAATTGTGCTACAAGTGAATTTAATTTAAAAAAAAAATGATCATGTATATGAAGTTATATTAGGGAAGTAAAATTTGATTTTAGAAATGAGTAAGAAAATTTAGTTGAAATTTTTTATAATGAAGAAAAACTTTAAGTTAAAAGTTTTTAGTGTAAAAAATATTTAATATAAGTAACTATCTTTAGTAAGAAAAATTTTATTTTTGAAAAATTTAGAAATTTAGACTTTTATTTTTAATACTTAAATTTCTTTTATTAAAATAATTTTCAAAACTATTATTATATTTATAAGTAAAAGATTTATATCACGACTTTGCTTTAGGAAAGAAGAAGTGGAATTCAAAATCATTAGAGGCCAATTTAGATATAGTAATCATTGCCTAAAAAGAAAAGAAAAGAAAATGACAAAAAGAAAAAAAAAAGAAGAGAAAAAGAAAAAAAAAGAAAAAGAAAAAGAAAAAGAAAAATATATATATATAAAGGAGGAGAAGCTTGAGGATTAGTGCTTAATCAAAAATTGGTTCCACATTTGATCTTTTTAAAGTATATGACTTGAGAAAATCTTAAGATTAAAAATATAATATAGTAAGTAAAATTATTCTTAACAAAACTTTTAAGTGAAGATAATAAAAGGCTAAATTCTAAACTTGGAGAATCTACAATATTTCTGAATTAATAGGAACTCATATTTTTATCTTTCCTATCATTAAAAATTTCTAAACTTTAAGTTGGTCTCATTTACTAAATATATTTTTCTAAATTAGACTATTATATTTCTAAATCTAAATTTTAGTAACTCCTAAAGAAACTCATATACATATCATACTTATTTAGTTTTTAAAGATTGAAGTGTCACTTCAAGACAAGTAACATTTTATGTTTGGGGGATTTTGATACACCTAAAATATATAATGTTTTTAGACACGTTTTTATTCATATTTTTTAGATAATGTGCTTTAATGAAAGGCATTTTGTGTTTTTCTTTCAGGTAAAAGTAAAAAGGTGAAAAATTCTTAAAGGAATGAAAAAGAATCAAATTTAAAGCAAAAAGGTGAAAATTGTGCTAAAGTGTTTTGGCCCCTAAGCGCCAGATCTCGCGCTTAAGCGCCGGTGAAACAGAGAAGGTTGCGCCTAAGCGCCAGAGGCCCCGCGCTTAAGCACCGGAGGCAGTTATTTGACAGTTTTCTTCATTTGGCTGAATTTTGAAGAGGTATTGGAGGCACCTATTGGCTTAAGAGGGTGGTTATGACCACTAAGAACGAAAATATTATTAAAAGAGTTGTGAAAGGAGGCATCTTTTGGAGGATTCATCGAATGTGGACACATTTTGAAGAGTTTCTAAGGCACCTTTTGGAGATTTATAAAAGAAAGAAGTTGAGACATTTGAAGAGGGTGCTTGAAAGTTCTGAAAAGAGTTAGAAGAAGAGGAGTTCTAAGGAGTTTGGAGAGATAGTTTTGGAGAAATTTTCAAGGACCACAAAAATTTACTTTATCCTTTTTGTTTTTAGTTTATTTTGAGAGTGTTGTAAAAGAGAAGAGATTCAAAGAAACTTCAAGAGTTTGGTGGAGGATTTGAGATAAGTTTTTATTTTTTGTTTTAAACTACTTTTGGTTTTAATTAAGACTTCTTGTTGGTTTAACAATGATTTCTACTTTTAAACCAAAGTGTGTTTTATTTTCTCCATGGATTCTGAGTAGTTTTCTTTTTCTTTTTCCTTAAAATGATAAGTAACTAAAGTGTTGGATGGAAGTTTTGGAGAGTATTGATCTTTAATGTTGGAAGAAGTTATGATGATTTAAATCCATGAACTTCATTTACTTCTTGATTTAGTCTATCCATATGTCAAAATTTGTTGTGAGAACATGTAAAAACCAAGCTGGTATTGTCTCAGTCAATAATTGGAAAGAATCACATGGGGTTGTATGAATGAGAATGTAATTCATATGATTTAGTACAAATAAATAGGGAAATAATCATTGAAGTGTATAGAGTTAGAGGACTTTAAATTGAGAGGTTAAAGCTCGCAACTTGGTTTATTGATTTAGGTTCTAATACGAGATGTTAACCCCCTGGTGGAGGGAATTGAAGGAACTCTAGAGTGAGAGTTGTTATCTTCCCTACCTAGTCGGTCTTCAGAACTATTAAAACTTTAAATTAGCTAATGTTCTTTATAGCATCTCTAGTAAGGGTAAAGAATATAATTGCTCCTATTTGGCACAACACAATTCGCATACTTCCACAACATAATTCCTATACCTATTACTGATTCATGATAAGGAGAAAGATATTTTTCAAATTCAGTGTTTTTCTTTTACATAAACTCAAGTTATCTTTTTAAATTATTATTGTTCTGTCAAAATATCAAAAATACCAAAAAGATTTGAATTTTAATACTGTGAAAATAATTTTAGTTTAAGTAATTGTCTTTTTAAAATAGAAATTTTATTGTTCAATAGTGCATATTGTGTATTTTCCTGTGGGTTTGATAGTCAGGTCTTAATCAAAAAGTCTTATATTACTTGATAATGATACATATACTTACGTAGTATCCCAATATAAATATAAATTAAAGAGTTAAATTCTGATTTTTGTCAAGATCAAGTTTTTTGTTATGTTGCAAAGTAAGGAAAAAAGTGAAAAATATCATCAAAAACATTATTTTACTGTTGCATATAAGTAGTTTCGGGATCACCCAACATTATATAAATTTTTTAATCCTGACTTTTCTTTGAATCACATAATGGAAAAAGCATAAGGAGGAGGGAGGGTAGGCGGTTGGTATGACCCGAGTGTTGATCATTAACCCCTAATGAGGGATTTATGGATATTTCTAGGATGGTTAGAGATGATTGAGAATCATATCCTCCTTGGGTCGGTAATCTTTTTGTCCTTCTGACTAGTTGTCTTTGACTCAGATAGTTTTACTCGGTCAGATAAGTGGGTCTCACCGTCCTCTGTCGGAGGATGCCTCTCATTTTACACTTTTTTGTGGACAATAGATATCGGGAACATCACCAGCATACTTGTGATGAACATATTTTAGTTTCTTAATTCTCTCACTTCTAAAAAGCATTATTGCAATAAGAATAAGAGAATTTAATGTAAAATGTATATCACATTTATTATTAATCAATAATTTAATAATTAAACTCCTTCGATTTTCACACCTTTAATTCTTCTAAGATTTGATGGGACTCTTCCCATTTCTTATTTGCTCCGCAGCCCTCTCATTTGAATCGGTCAGCTCTCTAGTGTTGAGATGGAGAACGTGTCAAATCTTCCAAGTGATATCCCCAGCAAATGTTTGCTTGGTGTTGCCTTTGGGAGGTTGAAGAAACAATACCAACTGGAGGATGAAATAAAGAAGGAAACTATCATTAATAAGAGAAAAACGGTTGCACTAATGAATCAGGTGGGGTCGTAAGATTTGTTCCTTGACATTAAGCAAAGGAATGTTCAAGCGATTCACCTGACCGTCGATTCATCAGCTCAAACTTCTGCCATGGCACAATACCATTTATCGAATGAGCCTCTTAAGAAGCTACTAGTGCTTTGTTGTCACACGGTGAGGGTGTTATTTCAATTACAACGTTCGAGTTGGATCAATTTTTTAGAATGAGAAGTCTCAGTCTTACTTGTTGGATTTCTATTTTTTTAAGACCTTTTTTTCTTACGTTGTCTCTTGGTACAAAAAATCTAACTCCAATAATCTTGAATAACTTGTGCCCATCCTTAACTCAAAATACTTATGTCTAATTTCATATCTATGTCTAATACTTAATCTTTACACATGTGCACATTTACATACATTGTATTTACATTTTAAAATGTTTAATGCTTGTGGCATTTACAATTTCATCAGAGGCAGTAGGTATGCAAAATTACTCTCTTTTATTGTACCTTACTATACATGTCTCATTTATACATGTGACATTACTTTTTTGTTGTTTCCAATAACTGTAAAAACCTTTAGGATAGAGAACAGTAGGTCACATGCCTCAAGACTCAACAATAATCATGTTCAAAGCATTAAACCCTAAACCTAAAATTATTACGTAAGGAAGCTCAAAGAAATCTACAAGTAGATAGAGAACTACTTCAGATGATGATCAAGACTCAACAATGAATCAGATCCACTCCAGCAAAACCTTCCTTTGTTCTAAATAACACAAAACCATAAGAATTCAAGGTAGTTCGTATGACACGACATAAATCCTCACATGATTCCTTAGGCCTTCACGCGACCGTACCTTGTGCAATGTAAGCCCTAATTCTTTTTAAGATTTTGAGGTTGTCCATTTGATACAATGTAAATCTTCTTATCTTCCTAGCCTATTTGCATGATCAGGCATCGTACAAGTGTAAGTCCTAAATTTAATTAAAATTGGCAGGATTAAGCATTGAAATAAAACTATTTCAAAAATGTAAAGCAAAATAATAGGATAATTTGGGAAGTCATCAAGGCTCTCTTTAGAATCTATGACATCCATTATATTTCATTCGCTTAGATTCTAAAAATAACTATTCCACATGGAGCCATTCCTATTTGACTTTCCTATAACCCAGATAATCTAAACTTTGTTTAATCTCTTTGTATTTGAAAGGAGAATTGTTGGTCATAAATTTTGAAGACCAAAATAAAGTCATAAATTTCTTAGTTTAACAATTAAGTCTATTAATAAATAATACACTCATCTTTTGAGATAATATATCACTTGTAATATTATGCTCAACTATCTAAACTATTAGACATATGAGGTCTATTTGGTCTCACAATTCAAAATTAAAATACTATTCTTCAAAATAATATATGTATGTATGTATGTATGTATGTATGTATGTATGTATGTATGTATGTATATATATATATATATATATATATATATATATATATATATATATATATATATGTGTGTGTGTGTGTGTGTGTATGTGTGTGTGTGTGTGTGTATTGATTATCCAAAAAAAAATTTCAAAACAACCGAAAAATTTAGATTTGGCAACCAACAATTTCTTGAGACTCCGCTGGAGACTAATTCATGTCTCTATCTTTAATCAGGTGGTTTTGTATTCATACATCGGTAATGTGTCAATATTCTTTGTGGGCTAGACTACTGCTCTTTCGTTGATATACTTTGCTCATTTCCTTCTTGAGCATGTACAATCAACTACTCCTTTGATTCTAGAACGTCCTTTTTAAACACCCTTGGGAAGGTGAGATTCCAACCTGGTGAGATTCATACATTGGGCTCACAAGAAGAATTACTTGGATCCGCATGGGAATGGCCAACTCATGGGATTTTTGACCTAAGGCTTCCTTTAGGGAAAGCAACGACCAATCACATAGGCTTCATTGCCATGTCGATTAACAACGACCGACATATTCACCCCAATTTGGTGACCAAACCCACATATTCAACTGACCCTAAGGTCGGCTAGGAGTTTTGGAGATCTCACTTGCAGACGCATTTTTTCATATAGGAGGAAGCTTTCCTCATCAGAGAGAAGTCCATGCGTCGATGTATCTTGCAATGAAACACATAAACGAGTGAGGGCAAGAAGTGTACAAGTATCTAAAATGAACATCACAACATACAAAAATGCAACTACCATGTACCTTTGTGAGTGGGATTAGATGCCGACAAGGGTGATGTTGTAGGTTCAACCACAAGGGAAATAAGACCAATGAAGGGAGGCAATGAGGTCAGACGATGCTGGCAGGAGGCATGACCCGACCCGCAATTACACGAATTTTTTTTTATTTTAAAAGAAGGCAAAAAACTTGACCCAATTTATAATTAGCGGCTAGTGTGAATAAATAAAATGTTATAAAGTATAGAATACTAGTTTTCAAACTAGAGGTATTATGCAAGTATACATATTGTTTTAAGTAATATAGAGTTTTCTATAAAAATCATAGTATCGATCCCACAGAAAAGATTTAATTCTTTGAATAGACTTTTAGTAAAAATTTTACTTAAAACAGTAAAAATTAATCTAGAAAATATAATAAAAAATTCAGATGTGAAGTTGTTGGCGCTATTTCGGGGTTGGAGGGGAGTTAACCGTAAGAAGCTGTAGGTCACCGGAATCGAAATCCCGTCGCCCACTTCGGAAGGACGTTGAAGTATGAAATCAAACTAACCCCATATTTTTAATAGTTTAAAATGAAAGAGCACTGTACCTCAAATCCTGTATCTATCCCAAAGGATAAACACAAGACTTGAGTATGAGGCTCGATCAAATAAACTAGGGAAAGTATGACGTACGTTTGGTCAACGAAACCTTTGTATTTGTCGACAAGTTCCCCTATTTAATATAAAGGATTAAATAGGGTTTATATTAAGCTGTGTTCGGACATGCTTCCTCCTATAAGGGCAAGCCCCTATAGTTAATTACATCTTAAATGACCAAAGCCACCTAAGAAGACTCTCGATAAAAATCAAGAAATATTATCTTCAGGGAATTTCAAAGGGTAGGACTCTTCAACGAAATCGGACGTAGAGGTGTGAAAGGGAATTGGTTTGAATTTGGAAAATTTTATTGTAGAATCCAAAGGAGGAAGAACTAGGGGATGTCATGGATCCAGAGGAGAACCTCGGTGACTTCCCAAGCTATCCTAATGTTTGGCTTCAGTT
>NEWO01000444.1:418898-455933 GCA_003013225.1 Phalaenopsis aphrodite | reverse complement strand
GGCTAGGGATTGAGTCTCTGGTCTTGGTGTAAGGCCTAAGTAGGAATTCGATCACGGCCGGATTTGGGTGTTGGTCTAGAGCTATGGTAGAGGCTCTGTGGGAGGGGGCTTTTATGGGGTTTTGGCTTCTTTCACAGTTGTTAAGGTGTGGGTGATGTTAATTTGAGTTTGGTGGACTGTGGAGGTGTGTTCGAATCTATCATGGTTTCCGGCAAGGTTTCAAGCTCAAAATTGAGCTCCGGCAATGGGAATTTGTGAGGGAAAATGGTCAGAATTTACTAAGGGGATCTCAGGGAAGCTCTGTGTGAAGTTTAGAGAGGCCTCTCTAGGAAAATTTCAGCACACTTCCCATGGTCGTGGGAGGTGAGTTTTTATAAAAATGGTCATGGGGTGGCTCTCAGGGCACAAGTTTGGGTGCATTGTGGTGCTTAGGTGGAGGGCAAAGGAGCTCTTCAATTTGATTTGGATGAGCTGACCTCTAGGTTTGATTTGGGTGAGGTGTCATGGGGGTGGCTCCCGGTTTTGAGCTTTTCCAGCCTCTAGGCTGGCCGGCCGGCCAGGGGGAGGTGGCTAGGAGCTCAGGGAACCCAAAGGAATCCATCACAACAATTTAATGCAAATGTGATTTGATTTGGCAAAGATATCTTAAGCATATGCTTTTTTGAAAATAATATCCCTTAATGTGGGGGACCTTCGGTCCATGGATTGATTTAGGTGATTTCATAGTGTTTGGACCGGTCACTAAGCTCAACTAATGGCTGGGATGGAGTTAATTTGGTGACTTTAGGGTGGGTATGTCACATTTAGTGCATGGGTCCAAGTGGGTGAAAATGACCAAAACTTAGGTTTTGGCTAAGCTAGCCATGTCAATTGGCCCAAATAAATATTTCATTTGGTGTAGATGATCATAAGGAACAACCTTGATGAAGAATGGAGGTGGTTTTGAGCTCAATTGAAGGGTCAATTTGAGGGAATTTTGAACCTTAATCAATTTGGTTATGTTGGGCTAAGCTTGGGTCTAGCTTGGGTTAGCCTTGCCTTAGTCCAAATTGATTATTTTAAATAGTCAATAGGGACCTCATGAATAGTTTTCAACATGAATTGGATGCCAATTTGGAGGGTAAGGCAATCGATTGGGTGAAATTTGAGGACTTAGCCAATTTGGGGCTAAATTTGGGAATTTTGGATTTAGGCCAAAATCAAATGGATATGAGGCTTCACCAAGGTCAATTGATGGTTGATTTTTATGTATAGGAATGTTATCAATATTTTGTAATATTAATTGAGGCCAATTGACTAGGCTATGGGTTCAATTTGGTGAGATTAGGTCATATGGTCAAAATTGGGGCTTTACCCTAACTCAAAATTGGGTTCAAATCATGGACCAATTAAGCTTGGATTTGGTTTAATTTGATCATATAAAAAGTTAATTTGAGTTTAGGATTGAAATTGAGGTCAATTGATGTCAAATTGATGGACATTTGAATTGAATTTGGGGAATTTGGGCCCTTAAAGGCAAATTTGGAGATTTTGGTGAAAGATGGTCAAATTGGCCAAATTGGGTCATGTGATAGTTGAGAGAAATGAAATTGAGAAGATTTTGGATTTATTGGGATTTTCTAGGAATATTTGGAATTTTGGGTCCAAAAGGGGTATTTTGGTAATTTGTGGGTGTTTTAGGGGTAAAAGGCCAAGATGGGTATTTTGGTAGATTTGAGGTACCAATCATCACCAACAAGCCATGGACCAATGGAAACTTCATTTTGGGTCCTCTACATAGTGGTCTTTGTCAAACTATAGCTCTAGAGCTATTTAAGGGATCATCTACATGAGTATCCCAAAAGAACAAGGGATCTAAGCTAGAAATTTAAGTTTAGAGTTGTGAGTGAATGTGAGTGTATATGAGTGTAGTGAGTGTAGTGAGTGCATTAGCTCCAGACCAACGCCCAGGGTTAACCTTAAGGTCCAACAGTCCTAAGGGTGACTCATCTTAAGTTTCCTCCATAGTGATTCCACCTACTAAATGCTTTCAAGTTGAGTAAATAAGAGGGTAGAATTTCTAATGGTGAGGGTTCCATGTCTAGTTTTCTAAGAATAGTCAATAGGAAAATCCTATGGCTAGACCTTAGGCTACTAAAAAGGAAAAACTAAACCATAAAAAAAGTGAGGTCAACAGGCAAATTCATGTTTCTCATCGCCCAAACTTAGCTAGGATTAAAAAAAGTATCTTGACTGATTTCATTTAGCTAATATGAATATAATTATCAAACTTAGTAATGCACATATCTTTATCATTCTTATTCAAACTATGCAAGGATGTTCCATTCTTTGAGTCGATTGATGCTAATATGTCATGCAAGAGTTTGGAAAACTCACCCAAAAAAGATTGGGTTCACTCATTATCAAACCCATATGAGAAGAAAAAATGTCGAAATTCTCCAAGCTGAGTAATAATCACACACCAAGATCATTATAACAAAGGTTAAATATTCATTTCCACAAATTATGAGGAAGAAATAAGCTATGTATTTTGTGGAAGTAATAAATTTTTGGCATAATATTCAAGCCCAAGTAAATAATTAAACGAATGAACAATAAAGTGGAAGAATGAAATTAAATTAGTATGTATGACTAATACAAATTTCTATGATTAAGCACGCAGTGGACCTATATCCACCTAATCCTTATTGAAATTAAGATTTCACTATTTGATTTGCAATTATAAGCCCAACTCTTTTACTCAATAATAAGAAGAAACTGTTACACCACACATTTTTTCTCTCAAACAAATTTAGCTTAAATAACCCATCATTATTGGTTGGCATCAACTCTACTAATACCAAGAAAATTTCCAAGTCAAAATTTCATGGACTTTTGTAGGTAAACTAAATTTATCACTTATAAATGTAATTGATCCACCATCAACAGATTCACATCATGTGGCATGAATTTTAATTAAAATTTTTCTAAAACTCTGATTTTAGCAAAGTTTTAGTTAAATTGACTGGCTTGACTAGACAAACCCAGTTCCAAAATTGGTGCAATCCAAGCCAAACCAAGCTCCGATCAAGTCATTAAACCACTTTTAGAAGTTTCCAATCATGTTTGGAAGGTCAAACAAATGGCAAATCTGAAGAGTTTTTAGTCAAATCAAGCATCTAGACAAGATAAATCCAATGAGCCTAAGATCGCTCAATTTTGACATTATTAAGGCACTTAAATATCCATCAAACTCCATTTGATTGAAGGAATCTCTTTGGGTCGTCCAATCAGAGTAATTCAAATCCTTTCATTTAATATAACCAAAACTCAAAATAGAACCATGTCCCTCTCTTGAAGGGGGGAGAGCTAGAAGCCTGAGAAAATTGAAGCTTGGAGAAGGAGCTGAAGTCCAACGTCACTCCTACAATCTTCGCTTGTCGGCAACCACCGCTAACCACCACTCATCGACTGCCGCCACCGGCTCCAATCCTTACGACAAGTTCATCCATGTATCATTGTTGTAACTCAGGAGGTTTTATAGCCATTTTCTGACTGTATAGCAATGGGTTGTACTACAATCTTGAATTTTCAGTGGATCTGTTCACTTGGGCAGGCCCTGTAGTTATATTTCCTTTTTAGATTTTCCACATAAAAAACTCTAGAGTAGAGAGTTGTTTTCTTTTATATGAATGTGTGGTGAATCCTCATACAATGCTAAGAATAGAATCTACTACTTTACCACCGTAAATTTTTTAGCACACATCTATTTAGCGTTGTCTATGAGAAACAAGAATTCTCACCACTAAAGTACTTGTGAGACTTGTTGCATGACCACCATATTTAACACTCACAACAACGGAACATCTCGCTCCAACACTCATCATTCTATAATGTAGTCATGGATCCAAGTGCATCAGGCCTCTGCATCCTCCCACTCTAAAAGGTGTTACCCCGCTGTCGAAGGTGCCTTGGGTCCTTCTCTGAAAGACTGAGAATGTAGGATGGAGGAGTTTTAGCTGGAAATTCTACAATTCCTACGTGGGGCACAAAAACCGTTATTCAATAGAACTTAGTTGCCACAAATTCAATAGTCAAGAGAAAATGTGCCACACAAAAATACTCGTACCAGAGCCCTTCCTAGCAAAGGAACCTTTTCCCTATCAGTACGAGATATTGACCTTCTGGATAATTCAAGTTCTACTCATATGTCTCATGCAGCTCACTTGGCACTGCCCCCGCCTTGCTGTCATTCCTGACAATGTAATTCGCCACAAGTTATGACGCCTGATCCAGAAAGGGTTTCCTCTAAATAAAAGGGATTGCTTCACCACTCACTGTAACTTCCAAGAATATGTTCCTTTAGCTGGTTCTCCAACACCCTTCCTAGCGCGCTTTAAGCTCTCAAACATTGAAAGCTACGAAATGGTAACTGAACCCTACGAGCATCTTGATTACAAAAAAAAAATCATACACATTCAGTGTGCCTTTGATGTGCTTCTATGTCAAGTATTCCCAACCAATTTCAAAGAAAAAGCTCGCACCTGATTCGGGGGAGGGGGGCACAATCAATACTTTTAACGAGCTTGTCAGACAAATCGTGGAACAGTTCATGGTTAACTGATGGATCATCAAGGATTCATCCTATTTGTGAGGAATTTGCCAAAATGAAGGAGAGTAACTTAAGGACTACTTCCACTAATTCTCCATTGAATCTCATCAGAACTGAGAGGTGGATCTTAAACTAATAAGGAGAATCTTTCATGGAGGGCTTCGCCCAGGACCTTTCTACTCATTGCTAATGCGAGAAAGAGTTCACTCTTACGTTGATGTTGTCTATCATATTGAAGCTCAAATCTCTAAAGATGAGACTATTACTACACACAAGGAGCAATTCGAACAATTGGGGTGCAAGCACTAAAATAATGTTGGGAACGTTGTTCAAATCCCATAGCAAAAGAAGTTCGAGCTGCAAAGAAATTGTGATTTCCCTTGACACGGAAACCATCAATGTGAGTCTCGATCAAAAAAGAATATACGCCACTCAACACATTGCATGTCATCATCCTAATGGCCATCAAGGGTGAAGAGGTCGTCAAGTGGCCAAGGTTGTTAAAAGATGGTGGAGACAAGTTTCAATATTGTCATTTCCACCTTACAAAAAAGCATTCAACATAAAGATGGTTTCGCTTAAAAGAAGAAATTAAATGTCTGATACATCAAGATCACCTGGGTTCCTTCATACAAGAATAAGGTGATGGGAACCAGAAGAAAATTGTGGGGATTATCAAATGAGAAATACAACTCTGAATTATCTTATTTGAGTAAAAGAGTAACATGTAAACTTATAATTTTATTTTAGCAAGATTTTTCTTGTTGTTTTAAACTGTCGTTCATTAAATTTTTCTCATCCCCTGATGAAACATTTTTTGTAGAAAGTTCCCTTGAGGGAAAGCAGTAGAAAAGGTCTCCACTAATACCCCTGAAAGTCGAACCCAAGATGTAAGACTAAATGGGAAGATACAAAACCATCGAAAGTTGAGCCCAAGTGACAAGACTTGATGGGATGACGTGATACTCCTGGAAGTCGAGTCCATAAGGAAAGACTTGATGGGAAGATCCAATACTCCTAGAAGTCAAACTCAAATGGTAATACTCAATGGGAATAAACCATGCCCCTGAAAGTTGAGCCAAAAAGGTGAAACTTGATTTGAAGATACAGTACCTCTAGAAGTCGAGCCTAGAAGGCAAAACTTGGTGGGGAGTTACCATGCCCCAAGAAGATGATTCTAGAAGACAAGTCACTATAGGAAGCAAATATTGAACATAGTCCTCATTATAAAAACTCCAAGGGCAAGTGGTTGATAGGGTCTCCACTTAATAGCCTCAAAAGACTATAAGCCTCAGAAGGCAACTGTACATCAAAGAACTCGGAAGGCTACTAGCCTCACAATGCATATGTACATCAATTACCTCAGAGTGTTACAAGTTTCAGAAGATACAAGTACATCAAAGACATTAGAAGATTACGAGCCTCAAAGAAACTAGCGCATTTCAAACTCTTAGAAAGCATAAGCCTAAGAAGTCACATGCCATTGAAGATACAAGCCTATGAAGGCAAAGATCTCATAAGGAACAACCTTTAAAATATACGAGATTCTTTTTGTATATTAAGCACACAAGCTAACTTTGATGGCAGACTTCCGCAAACTTGAGAAGTCAAAGATTTTCAGAAGGTAGAAGCCTAGATGTCAACAACACTATACACCATGAAGTAAGACAATAATGACCCATAAGTTAGGCAACATCATTCTAGAAATTAAGTAACCACAGCTCAAAAGAAAAAGGCAAAAACAACTTCATAAGCAACATCAAAGACGTACAAGAAAATGCATTACCATCATCTACAATTGTCATATTAAACAGCCATAAAGACCAACAAACAAAAAAGAACAAGGTTTTGTAGATACCGCCGCCACAGAAATATAGAACCTTCACCAGAAAGCGCAGATGGAAAACTACAGCTTCTTTTCATCTCCTCTAGAATGTGTGACAGCAACAAGAAAGAAGATCTCGGGTCACTTGCTAGGCAGGAACGGGGACAACTTTTTTCATCTCAGTAACGAGAAAGAAGATACCAGGTCACCTGCTAGGCAGGGACACAGACAATTTTCTTCATCTCAACAACGCGAAAGAAGATCTCATTAATTTGCCTGTTATATAAGATGTGGATGACTTTCTCCTGCACCACAACGACTTTCTTTTTCACCAAAAGAAGAAAAAAGATCCCTTTGATCACCTGCTACACAAGTCGCGGACGACTTTCTTCTTGCGGAAAATCCCAAATCACTTATCGGGCAGGGATGGAGACTTCACCTCTACCCTCATCTTCTTGCTTATTTATAGGCTAAAAAATCATCCGCATTTACGATAAAAAATTAGTTTTAGTTATTAACAAAAATGAAATATGTTTCGTATTCCGGTCTTTTAGCTTTTTGAATTGCACCATCCCGGCCATTTTCACAGCCATTCAGACGTCCAGTCGTCCATCCAAATGGTTCCTGTGCTAGTAGAGAAGTTCCGGCTAAGCGGCGGCAGAGCAGAACCAATAAATATTATTTTGCATTGGCTAAGGATCAACCCCACACCACATGGAGCAATAAGCACCAACATTATATATGTGTTTGTTTTATTCTTATAGAAATCTTATTATTAGTAATATATATATATATATATATATATATATATATATATATATATATATATATATATATATATATATATATATATATATGAGATAAAGTGCTTTGTATTTCAATATTTTTGGAGGAAGAACTTGGTCTCACCCGAAAATAGGGGAGCAAATGCTATGTCATCAAAAAATTCCCATCATCATGCATGAATCTCGAGGCAACTTACAATCAAACTGACGTGTCAAACTTCAATTAAAAGTCTTTCAGAGCTCCAATTTCATTAAATTTACAATCAAAATGTCGGGCTCAATGAGACATATCCAATGGTACAAATATTGGTCTAATATGAGCTAGCTCAAGCCCTAATCAAGTCACTAAACCACTTTTTGAAGCTTTACAAGCATATTGGAAGTTCAAACTGAAGCCGAACCTAGAGAGCTTATAGTAGAATCTAACATCTCAAAAAGAAATCCAAAGAGCCCAAGATCTCTTAATTCTTATTAAGGCATTTCAATATCCATAAAATACTGACCGATTAAAGGAATCTCTTTGAGTCGCTCCATCAGAGTGGTTCAAATTCTTTCTTTAATTGCAACCGAAACTCTATAAATAGAGTCATACTCTCTCTCAAGAGAAGGAACAGAAAGTCTGAATGAAGACTGAAGGTTGGAGAAGGATTTGATGTTCAGCATCACTCCTGCAGTCATTGATTGTCGTCAACCACCACTCACCAGTTGCCGCCGATCACCATCGGTTGCCTCTCATTTCTTGCAACAAGTTCATCAGCACACCGACGCTGTAACTCAAGAGACTTTGTAAACCATCTCCCTCTTGTAGAACAAGTGATTTTTAACTGTAATCATCAATTTTTAGTGGATCTCTTCAATTGGGTCAGGCCCCAGAGTTGTTTCCTTCTTTGAGTTTTTTACTTAAAAACCTTTGATGTCTCAACTGATTTTTTTTTATCTGATTATGTGATAAATCCTCGTACAACGCTAAGACAATAATCCGTTATTCTGCTACCACAATTTTTTTAGCATGCATCAGAAATATTAAAATACTGTAAATATACAAGGTTGAAAATCATATAATTAAATAACTTAAAAATCATCCATAGAGATTGCAAGAGAAAGAAAACGACATAAAAACTTGTACTTTAAATTCATTTTTTTCTTACTAAAAAAACAACTCTCCGAAAATGAATTTAAAATAAAGGCAATTGATTCGTGGATCCGTTAGCCTTTAAAAGTATAACAGAATGGATATAAATAAGCCCCATTATCAGTTTCAGCTTCTCTCAATGAACATAGAGAAAAAGACCAACTGGATACCATACCAACATACAATTTTTTATGTAAATCCTACGCCACTTCACGGTATTTTGTCAATAACAACAACGATAATATAAAGGGAAAGAAAAGTCCACGCTTTAGCAAATGGAATTAGCAATAATAAGGTTCAAAAAAACCAGTTATCGGGCTTCCAGAAGTTGCAAATTTAAGTGGGTAATGAGCTATACGAAACGTCATTCAAATAAGATACAGAAGGCATTGGATTTGCCTCTGAAAATAGGAGATCATTTGCTGAAAGTATTCTTTGAAGCATAAGGAGCGTTGCGGTGTAACATTAATAGAATAAAACGTGAATGAATACTTAAAAGATAAGAAAACATTCTTAAAAACATTACATTTTGAAATCAACTAAAACTATAAGCTGAAGAAGAAGAAGAAGAAGAACAATAACAACAACAAAAAGCCTTTATCTAAGTATGGTCAGCTACATGAATCTTTTTTCTCCATTGCAGCCTATTGAGTATCATATTTTCATTTAATTATAATTGATTAAGATCATTTTTTATATAACATGCCTAAGTTCTTTTTGGTCTACCTCTGCCTTCCTTAACATAAGTCGAATCTAAAACATCCATTCTCCTAACACGATTATCATATGGTCGTCGTTTAATGTGATCATGTCATCTAAGATGACTCTTTAATTTTCTTCGCAACTGAAGCAACACCAACCATATCACTGATATATTCATTTCACATTTTGTCTCTAAGTGTCAAGCTACTCATCCACAAGCAAGCTCATCTCGACGACACTTAACTTTTTTTTATGCTACTCTTTTAAAGCCCGACATTCTGCACCATAGAGTATTGCACGCTCTAACATACATATCTTTAATTATTTGAATTTAAGCCCTATCAACACATTTTTTCTCTAGAACTCTCCAAAGAACTTCTCTTGGAACTTTATCGTAAGCTTTTTCTAAAAAAAAATCATATATAGAGCCTCCTTATTCTCTATGTACTTCTCCATCAAACCTCTTAATGAATGTATATCTTCCATAGAAAACCTGCTCGACATAAATCCAAACTAATTATTAGAAATCTTTGATTCACATCTTAACCTATGTTCATTTACCCTCTCTCATAATTTTAAATTATGACACGTCAACTTGGTTTCACTATAATTTGTACACTCTTGTGCATCATTTTTATTCTTAAAATGTCGAGCAAAATACTCTTCCTCCACTCTTTAGGCATCTTTATAGTTTTTAAAATAATATAAAGAGTTTAGTAAGACAAGAATCTCCTAAATCTCCTAAATATTTTAACACTTCAATTGGGATCATTAAGTCCTTATTTTTCACCATTGATTTTCTTTAAAGTCTCATCAACTTCTTTTTTACTAATGCGACGATAAAAACAAGACGTTTTATTATGATTAATGACGTTAGGATCACTAACAACTATCGTACTTTCAAAAACTTCATTGAAAGTTTATCAAAATACTTCACTCACCTATGTTGAATATTTTTCTCTAAGAAAAACACATTTTTATTTTCATCTTTAATACTTTACTTGAATTAAATATTTACTTTTCTTTTCTTTTTGTTTGACTAGTTTATACATCTATCTTCATCTTCTTTAGCATCTAATCTATTATAAAAATCGTTAAAAACAGAAGTTTTAGCATCACAAATTTCTTTTAGGCTCAATACAGGTCACCTTATATTTTTATAAGTTCTTTAAGTTTTCACATCTAAACCAATTTTTAGAACACTATTTTAATTTTATCTTTAATTGCGCATTATTATTCCAACATGAACTATGTTTATTTATAAAAACTTTTCCTTTTAATTATCCAAGTACATCATTTGTCACTTGTTAAATAGTGTTTGTTACTTTATCCAACATATAATTCTTTTTTTCATGAACACCCCAAATCTTGAAATCATGAAATCTTGAAGTTTACTCGTACAAATAATTTTATTTGTGTCTTTTAGGTCTTTCATCTAATTATATGACAATCTTTTCTTGAATTATTTATCTTACAATTCTTCATCTTAAAATTCAAAAATAATAATCAATGTAGAGCACTTAAATTTTAAGTTAAAATAAACTTACAATCTTTATACTCTCGACGATATTTTTTTTTCTCATAAAAAAATAATCAATTTGTGTTTTCTTAGATTCATTCTTAAAAATAATAATATTCTCATCTTTCTTTCTTAAATAAAGTATTAGCAATAACAAAGCATATGATAAATAATGGTTCTACCTTCTTCATTAATCACTTCAAAACAGTAGCAATCTTGAATATATCTAAAATTGTTCACCACTCTACCGATCCATATTGTTATTTTGAACCTCAATTATTGAACTAAGGTAAAAGGACACTTTTGTAATATGGTACCGCTCACCTACCACATCTCACCTACCGCTCACGTACCACTCACTTATCACCACTCTCTTACTTCTATAAATAGAGAGGGTGTGAGGCTTAGGAGAGAAAGCGAAGAGATTATAAGCTACCACAAAGGAGGAGAGAATAGCTAGAGAGCTAGAGAGGATGAGAGCATCTTGAGGCATTATATCAAGGTGTCGCTTGAGAGGGAGGTCATAGAAAGAAGGTGATGGCTCATCTCTATGTATAAGCTATGCATTCTCCATTTCTTTTGTCTTAGTGAACTATTTGATTGATTCCCTCTCGTGGACGTAAATCCAGTTGGATCGAACCAAGTAAACGATCTGTGTTTGCTTGTGTTCTTTGCATCTCATCTCAATGCCAGGAAGTACATATCTCACAACAATTGGCGTCGTCTGTAGGAAGATCCATACTTCTTAGCTAGAGGTGTTCGCGTAAAGGTGTTTGCGGGCAGCGACGAAGAAGAGGAGTTTGGCATTCACGAACAGAGGAGCAAGCGGATTGCTTCGCACGCAACCGAATCGCGACAAATTCGGTGAGCAGTGGAAGCTTTGATCGACTGTATTCGCACCGCAGGTTGTGCGGTTCCACGAGACAAAGGAGGAACAGTCCGCGAGCGAGGGCTGAAAATTTTGCGACGTGGCTGCCAGCAGAGGATTTTGGAGCAGGAGTTTGGTCTTGCGAGCAGCTCGGCCAGATGGAAGAGGCGGAGATCGCGCAAAAAAGGGTTCGGGAGTTTGCGAAGCAGGAGGACATGAGCAATTTGGCGAGGTGCGACGGCTCTGGAGAGGCAATTATTCTCGTGCGAGAGGCAGAGGAGGAATTCCTGATTTGTTCCGCTAGACGCAAAGGAGTGCATGCGGGAAGGAGGCGCGAGCACAGAACATAAAGTTTTCTCCGGTGAACAAGTGTGATCTCTGCCAGAAGGGATCGGAGCTCTCCGTTCGATTGGCGAAGACAGTGGAGTTCATGGGGAGAAGGTAAGAAATTTGGTGAGAATTTCTTGGACAGCAAGGCGTTAAAATACAGGTTTAGGCTGAAAACTTCTGTTTGTTATACAATAGTACAGTATTTTGTTGATTTCAGCCTAGCTCTTGGAAGGGCAGCAGGTAGAATTCATTGGAAGAAATCCTAGTCACGACAATGAGTTCCGTCAAATTCGACAATGAGAAATTCAACGGGAAGAATGACTTCGGCCTATGGAGAGTAAATACAAGAGCTCTATTGGTTCAGCAGAGTATTGCAGAAGCCTTGCAAGGGTCGGCGGCATTGCCGACCGACATGACCAAGAAGGAGAAGATCGGCATACTAGACAAGGCCCACAGTTTGATAATCCTGAGCTTGGGCGAAAAAGTTTTGAGGGAGGTGTCGAGGAAGACAGCAGCTCAAGCACTTTGGGCCAAACTCGATGTACTCTACCTGACAAAGTCTCTGACTAATAAGCTCTTTCTGAAGCTGCGCCTATACTCCTTCAAAAGGCATGAAGACAAATTCGTCTCAGAGCAGATTGACGAGTTCAACAAGATCATCGACGACCTCAAGAATATCGACGTCAAGATGGACGATGAGGACAAGGCACTGTTGTTGCTAAACTCTATTCCTAAGAGCTATGAGCATTTCAATGATGTGATGCTCTATGGAAGGGTGCAGACTATCACTCTGGAGGAGGTTTAATCTCTGATTAGAGCCAAACTTCAGAGGAATCATGACAGGGACAAGGAAGTCAGCGGAGACAGTCTTATTGTCAGAGGAAGATCGAACAGGAAAGATTCAAGAAATGGTCAGTACATATCAAGGTCAAGCAAGGATGGCGGGAATCAGTCATCAAGGGGATCTTTCAAGTGTTATCATTGTCACAAGAACGGTCATTTCAAGAATAATTACCAAGAAGAGCCAGAAGAATCAGAAGAAGCAAGCGTAGCCTTTGATAACTACGATTCTGCTGACGCCCTGGTGATCACAGAATCTGAATCCAGCAAGGAGTGGATCCTCGACTCATGGTGTTCTTTCCACATGTGTCCTTGCAAAGACTGGTACGAGACACTGCAACAGGAAAATAATGGGTCCGTTTTACTAGGAGACAATAAAGCTCACAGGGTTGTTGGAAGGGGATCAATCAGGATAAGGATGTTTAATGGAGTTGAACGAGTACTGAAAAATGTCAGGTACGTACCAGAGCTCAAAAGAAATCTGATTTCTTTAGGTACGCTGGAGTCAAACTGATGCTCGTTCAAGACAGAGAATGGTTGCATCAGAGTAACCAAAAGCCCTCGTGTCGTCATACAAGGAGTCAGGAAAAAGGGGTTGTACTTTCTTATCGGAAGAACCGTGATTGCTAAGTCCATGTACTATTTGGACTTAGTAGACTCAAGCAAGGGTTGAGGCCCCCTCAGGGATCAGGTGGAGGGAATCTTTACTTCGAAGCTTCTCAATTGAGGGTCAAGGTGGAGAATTGTTATTTTGAACTAAAGTAAAAGGACACTTTTGTAATGTGGTACCGCTCACCTACCACATCTCACCTACCGCTCACCTACCACTCACCTACCACTCTTTTGCTTCTATAAATAGAGAGGGTGTAAGGCTTAGGAGAGCAAGTGAAGAGATTTTAAGCTACCACAAAGGAGGAGAGAATAGCTAGAGAGCTAGAGAGGATGAGAGCATCTTGAGGCCTTCTATCAAGGTGTCGCTTGAGAGGGAGGCCACAGAAGGAAGATGATGGTTCATCTCTATGTATAAGCTATGTATTCTTCATTTCTTTTGTCTTAGTGAACTATTTGATTGATTCCCTCCCGTGGACGTAGATCCAGCTGGATCGAACCACGTAAATGATTTGTGTTTGTTTGTGTTTTTTGCGTCTCATTTCTATGTCAGGAAGTACATATCTCACAACACATATAAATCTCCTCCAATAAAAATTATTTCTTTAAAAGATATCATTTGTGAAATTTTCTTTTAAACCTATATCTAAATCTACTTGCAAAGCTTAGAACTTATAACATTAAAAATCTTTGTATCAACAAAATCTTTAGAGCTATAATTATATCTCTAATATCATTAATTTTTACAACATTATCTTTCAAAATATACATGAGATGCCTAAACCTCGAATAGAATAATTGGAAATGTTAAATCAAAATTCAGTAAAACAAATCTGCTCCGGTTAGAAAGAAAAATTAATAAAGATAATGCCTTTACTAGTAATGAAATAAAGGTATTAACGCTTGCCAATACAACAAATCAAGACATTCTATTTGGTGACCAGAAAGAGGCAGATCAAAGGAGTTCCCTTCTATAGAATATCCTCAACCAACAATATTTTCCATCAACGCATTCATGTTTATCTGTTTGTAGATATAGAACCGATGAAGATATAGAACCGATGAAGAACTTCTAATGGGAGGAACTAAATCAGGAAGGTGTTCTAAATAGTAAAGCTAATATATAATCCTTGGCCAACAACTGCAAAAGTCATTAGGCAGTTGACTACTTCTAACGTCAACTGTTTCTAGCCTCAAGTGTGGTGAAGCAATTCTAGCTTATGCCAAGATCAATGAGAGCATCATAATATTTCTTAAAAGAAAAAAGGAAAACATCAATAAAACCTGATAAGTCAAAAATCAAAAGTAATATCAAAGATTACTAAAATAAGGAGTCCCGTTTGTTGCCTTTGACTAAATTGTAGAGCCAAGTTTAAGCAAAGCTGAAAAATTGGATAAGCTTGCGGGAGGGCAGTGGTAGTTTAAATATACATAGGAGATCACCACTTAGAATAGCAATCTATCTCCAAATACAAGCATGAGCCAAGATGTCGCATTAGACTCTTTCCAAGTTCACAGATCATGTTAAACTTACAATGGGAAATGCAGCATGAATTTAACGCACTTTGACAGCTCGTACTGCTGAAATTTGAACACCGAGTAAAGTGTTAGATTAAGTTTTAGGCATACTTTCTTTCATATAAGATAACAAAACAATACTTAAAAATATACATGTTCAAAAACCGTTTATTTCAATGAAACCTTATGTCATTAGCCTTTTGGCTGTTAATTGTACAAGACAAAAGGATATAGTTATATATCATCCGTCAAGCAGAATAAATGAATCAACAAAATCGTTGACAAAACTTAAGATAACTGCAAAAAAAATTACAAAATCCTTAAAATATATCTCACAAATAACAATAAGGTTGCCATGCCAAAAAAATCATAATTCGCTAATCTAGTATGGATGCAGCAGGGCCTTTGTAGATTTCCTAAGATATAAATCCATATTGTACCCAGCAAGATTCATTCGGTGCACGAGCTCATGTGCATCCTTCATCTTATTACGAAGACAAAGCCTTCTTAGTAAACGGTTACCCACAGGTTTCATAAATAAGAAGCCTTTCCTCAAAGAATAAAGCATGACATCTAATGCTGAACCTAGCTTTCCAGTCCTGCATAGGTAATTGATAAGCAATGCACAACTGGGAGGAGTTGCCTCTATGTCAAACTCCCTGAGGAGGGTAAAAATCCCAAAAGCCTCATCAATCTTCCATTCTTGACATAGCCCTATGAGCCAAATAGTATATGGAAAAGAGTTTGCCGAACCCTGATTTCTTTCTAACACAAGCAAGGTTCTGACAGCTTCAACGAAGCATCCTTCTTCAAAATGCTTCCGAGCTATACAAATAGTTTCAGCTTCTTCTGAATTAGTTTTCTCATGGGAGATGTAATCCAACCACAATAACACTGCTTTTGAAGTTTGCCTCCTCCTGGTGAGTGTTCTCATTTGGGTGTTGTAGATTGACACACTAGGTTTGCATCCATTCTTCAGCATGTGCTCCAGTAACTCAGACACATCCTTGTCCCTGTGGAGCCTCGATAACCCATCAATAAGGGTTCCATAAGTAATAGCATCAGGGAAATGACCTTTTGTCTGAAGCTCCTCTAAGAGCTTCAGTGCTTGTTTAATCTTTCCGGCCTTACACATTCCATTAATCAGAATGTTATAAGTAACAACATCAGGTGCAACTCCACTATTTATGATGGCACAGAGAAGCTTATAGGCTTTGAGTATATCACCTGACATGCATAATTCTCTAATCCTTCCCTGAAGAGTAGTGATATTATGGACTTGCTCGGGACCCTGAGAGAGCCGAAAGAATAAATAAGGGTTTGTTCCCATTTCCATCTTATAGAAAAGAAGCTGAGCTTCTTCCATCTTTCCCGCTTTGCAGAGCCCACTAATGAGAGAATTGAAGGTCATGACGGTGGGAAAGCAGCCAGCTTTTCCCATGTCATCAAATATTTGTTGTGCCTCATGAACGAGGCCTTCCTTGCACAACCCACAAATTAAAATAGAAAATGTAGCGGAATCAGGAAAGCAACCATTTTGGGAAATCTCGAGTTTTAATGACCTGGCTCTATCCAAAAGGCCAGCATCACATAATCCTTTGATCAAGGTATTGTAGCAATATGTGTCTGGAACCAATCCTCCAATGGTCATCTCATTGAAAAATTCAAAAGCTTCCTCGATCCTGCCAGCTTCAGCATGCCCTCTGATCATTATAGTGTACAAGATACAATCGGGCCTAATATTATTTTTCAACATTTCATGATAAAATCCACAGGCCTCCTCAAACCTCCTTGCCCTGAACAAGCCATCAATTAAGCAGCTATATCCATTCAATCCAAGAACAAATCCATCCACCTGGAACAATTTTAACTGATTAAAAGCCTGATCAATTCTGCCGATCTGACATAACCCACTAAGCAAGGCATTGCAGGCAATCTCATCCAAAGGGCATTTATTCTCTTTCATCGACTGCAATTGCTTGATGGCATCATCTGCCCTATCCGCACAACAAAGCAGCGAGAGTATAACTGTATAAACAGTGGTTTTTGGAGCAATACCTCTCTGCAGCATTTCATCAAACAGCCTTAGTGCCTCATCGATCTTCCCAGCCTTGCACAAACCATGGATGAGAATTGTGTATGTGGATGAATTAGGGAGGCAATCAGACTTGATCATTTGATTATAAACCGACATAGCAAGCAAGATCATGCCTTTCCCAGCGAGGATGTTCAGAAGCGTGTTGTAGGTGAAGGTGTTGGGGCGGGAGGCAAACTCCGGCATGCGGTTGAAAGCCTCAACAGCCTTTTCCGTAAAGCCTGCGGTACTGTAGGCGGAGATGAGGGCAGCAAAGGCGTAAGGGTGGACAAGAATGGAGGAAGAACGGAGTTCGGAGAGGGAGGACCAGAAAGAAGAGAATGAGGAAGGCGCATCACGAAGGAGGAAGGAGATCACGAGGTTGTGAGCTCGAAAGGAGCGGAGGGCGCGGTGGCGGGAAGACCAGGCGAAGAGAAGGAAGGCGGAGGGTAGAGATGGAGCGGAGGAGAGAGCGAGGGAGATAGAAGAAGGGGAAAGGAGAGGAGCGAGAGAGTTGAGAGAGGACTCGATGGCGGCGGCAGAGGTAAGGGTTTCGAGGATGTAGAGGATGTCCTCCGAGAGAGAAAGGTCTTGAGGGAGAGAGGCGGCGGACGAGAGACGTAGGCATTGATGCCGGCCGCCGCCGGCGCCGGGAAGCAAGTAGGCTATTACTGTCGCCCATCTCATGCGGTCATAGTTTGAGCGAAAAAACAGGGGAAATGGAGGCGTTCATGCTGTTTTATGGAAGTGAAGAACACTAGGGTTTTTATTGTCTTGTCCGACGCTTAAAAATACAAGGCTTCCAGAAATTATTTCATAAGGGGGCACTTATACAACTCTATTTGTGGACTTTTTCATAAATATTATAACGTAGAGGTTTATTGAGAGATTATTGTGGTGTTATTATGAGGTTATAGCGGGGTTTATACAAGAGGTGGAGATTATTAGGGGGTTAATGGAATGCGGAGAATATTGGGAGGTTATTAAGTGTAACAACGGAGGTAATTGAGAAGTTATTATGTCGTTATTTGAATTAATACTCTAATAATCCCTCAATAACCCTCAATTACTCTCTCAATAACCTTCGCGGTTTCACTTCAATAATATCTGCGGGAGGAGGGTCCAATATAGCACACATGACGGCATGTTACTGGAGTCCGCTCCTAATACTGGTCCATATGACTTCAGATTATTAGGTGAGAACAAATAGTAAAAGGTTCGATCTCTAACAGTTAATTTTGATAAATTTAACTCTTGTTGTACTTGTCTCGATTAATATCCATATTATGGGTAAATATTCTTCTAGCATATTGAATGAAGAATATTCTTTTATATTTGAGCTTTTGCCTATTGGAGATGTAAGCCTTTCAGAACTTGTTGGCAGTGACTCGTCTTGGAGAGGCAATCACCAAGGGCATTGATGAGGTTGTATTTGAGTTCCTAGGTGTATCACAGACTAGATTAGGTCATCATTTTATTTTGAGATTATGAATAAATGTGAGTTTTTCAATAAAATGTACAATCAAATTATAATATAAAATTCTATGAAACTCATATAATAATAAGTAATTAAAGAAATGAGGGGGGGAATATTCATCCTATCCTTACCTTTTAATAAGGTAATGCGTTAAGCACATATTTGAGAACTTGTGGTTCTTCTCAAGGCCAATGGCTAATGATAAATGATGGAATAAGAGCCTGTGTGTGTGTGTGTGTGTGTGTGAAGTCAATTTAAATATTTGCAAAATACAAAAAAAAATAGTGAAAAAAGATGAGTAAGAAATATGAGAAATTAGAGGATAGCATTGAAATAAATATGGGATATTGAGTAAAAAATTCGTTCATGAAGTACTAGTTAGAAATAAATTATGGATAACTATCAATATTTATAGTAGGCTTCTTTGCCTTCCACCATCTTGAATTGAAATTCTTATCATAAAACTAGAGATGAACCTGAGTTAAACCTTAGTCTCATGAACTATTTCCTTAAATCCTAAATACTTAGAAAATGAAGTAGAGAAGGTGTGCTTTGGGATGAGGCTAATAGGGTACATTTAAAAATTTTATTTCTTGTTGAATGCCAACAAAAAAAAAGTCAAATTTTATCTCACTAACTTATTCCATTGGCTATATAGTCTTTACACTCATATGTGGCTTGATCATATAATTTAATCTTAGATCAAATAGTTCAATCATCCAAAAATCATATTCTTATAGCTTAAATGAATCAAATTTTATTATTGTTTTGCCGTGTTTTTATATTCTCACTCTAAATATACAAATGACTTAATTTATTTTTATTTTTTTCATTTTAAAAGTTATTTTCAAATAAAAATAAAAATTAATAAAAATAAAAACCTAAAAATATAAAAATTTAAGCATTTATGTCAATTATTTGTATTTAAGTTCAAAAGGTACAAAATCTATTACGATCAAATGGTTTTGTAAACATATCTGCCAACTAATCTTCTTTGTCAATAAATTGTATTTTAATATTCCCTTCTAAAATAATATCTCTTAAAGTGATATTAGATATCAATGTATTATTTTCTTAATGTGTTAAATAATTTTTTTTGTTATACAAATTGTACTAGTATCATTGCACATATTTAATATTTAACTAATGAAAATTTTAAAATAAGTGTGTCTATTTAATCCATAAAACATGAGCAATTTATCTCCCAAATGTAATCTACATTTCTTTAAATTTTCAAGATATTAAGAAATAACCTATGAACAAACATGTAACAAACAAAATCTTTCAATCAATTGCAATTAACAAATTCAAAGTCTGAATAGCTAATAAAATCAAATTATGTATTATTTTTAGGCTATCAAATACACAGCATAGGCGCCCCACTCAGGTATTCATATGTAAGCTTAATAATTATCAAATGTGATTCTTTTTTTATTAACTTGGACTCATGGACACAAATATACATTAAACATAATATATGAATGACTTTTTGAGATATATGACAATGAGCCAATCATATCTCAGTATAATTTTACATCAATTAATTCTTACTTATATCTTTATTCAATTACATTTTAGCTTATAGGCGTACTTATAGTTTAATATCATTTCATATCATTTTTTTTTAAATTTGTTTATGTCTTTAATTTGACATAAGAACATGTCAATTTTTCTCTTTCTTTACTTAAAAACCTAAAAATTAATTCCATAATACTTATTTCAAGCATCCTTCTCACAATCTTAGATAATCCCCAACCTAATATCACTTTTAGTTTCAAATATAACATCATCAATATATATTTACATAAATATGGTATATTGCCTCATTTTCTTACAAATAGTTTGGAGTATGATTTCTAATAGTAGAAATGAGCTTGGCCAAAATACAAAGCTCTCAATGATTGTTTTAATTCACATTAAACATATTTTTTTAATATAGATGATCATGATGTATGTAATTCTCAAATTGAGGCGGTTTTCTCAAATATACAATATACTTTATTATTCAATTCCAAAATATATTTCTCACATCCATTTGATGTAACTTGAATCTTTTAGAACATATAAATGCAAGTAGTAATTTGATGTCCTCAAGTTAAGCAAATAATGATTATTATATAATGGAAACAAATAATTGTTTAAACTATTTTATTAGTTAGCATTAATCACATAAATAATGATTATTGTAATCAGTTTTAGGTACCCAGTTAACCTAGTTTTGATGTGTGATTTTTCTGTAAATGTTATTATTTTATGATAAAATCTCTGATGTCATAACCAATGCTCATCTCATATAATTTTTAAGTGAGGAGAGTGTACTCCCTAATATTATTAATGTCAAACATGTAATTTTTATTGATATGCATTCCTTTAAAGATAATATTTCCATTCAATTTTAATAAGTAAGATGAATATTTTGATTTTATATCATTTTTTTTATCACAAAGCTAGCTAATGCTAACACTAAGAAAACTATATTTCAAGTTATTAATTAAAATAAGGTCTCTAGTATTGAAATAATTATTCCTATCAATGTTGTTTATAAATGAAACTTTTCATATAATATTTCCTCCATGAATGACCTCATCATCCTTCTTGAGTTTTAATCTTACAAATTTAATTTTTATTTTCGGGCATAGGTTTAGAGCACTTGCTAATTTTGGACCAATATCTATATTGGTTATAATATGAAAGCATAACTATAGAAATGTACCATACTTTGATTTTTGAAACCTAATTTATATTTAGCCCACTAATATTTATTTGTAGTAAGGTATGAGATGTAATTAAAGAACAAATAACCTTAATTAAAGTTTGTATCAATCAATATTTAGTTAAGTATCATGTTGAATAACTCATAATAATGTATTGACAAATTGAGATAGGATTGTTTTACCCAATTAGGATCATGATATGTCATATGCTATTTATGTTTTTTTTTTCTTTTTTGTTTGTTTTATATCTAGAAACAACCTTGAAATTATTACTTGCGGTAGCATAGAAGACATAGTTTAATGATTTTAAATTTACTGTGATTCCTCAATTTTTTTGTGATCACTCATAAAATGAAATATTTTTCAAGAGTGGCTAACAAAATTATTTATAATAAAATTCTTTCTTTGGACTAATTTTTCTCTATCTGGTTATAGCAAGAGCAAATACTTTCATAAGAAGCAAACTGTTTTTATCTTTTCAAAAAATCTTCTTAAATCATTTATCATGTTCAATCAATATTCAACACATATACGAGTAATTTTTATAAGACATTGCAATAAGTAAAAGTGTAAGGTAAACTATAATGCAGAAGGGATAGACCCAACGTTTGCTCAAAACATATGCTTGTTTTGATCAGCTCAACAAATCTCACTCAAATCTTTAACATCACATCAGAGATGCCATCATTATCATTTAAAAGTGAAATATATCTTTAATTTCATGCCTATATTTATGAAACCAAGATGTTACGAATATAAATATCAAATTATGGATGTAGAAGATAGATATTATCTTCATGAAAAACAAATATGAAACAACTATTTTGTATTTGCTTCATGAAATTTATCTTACATTATATTGACAGTTGATAAGTTTGTTTGTGATGCTTTTACCAATAACACAAAATGACTCCCAAAAACTGAAGATGTTAGAGAAGACTAATGAAGTAATTTAAGAACACTTATCATGTATGCGCCGTCTGCAGAGTAAAAAAAAAAATTTTTTTTTTTTTGGTAAAAAATGAACCATATTTTTGCCCTCGTATAACATCTCCAATCATGATTATAGAACATAATAATTAAAAAAAGGAACAATTACACTAATAGCACAACAAAAATTGTTATTTATAAATCTACCACGCACTTTCATCCATTTTTCAAATTCTCACTCGAATATTAAAATTCATGATAAAACCCCAACCCATATTTTCCATTTTTTATCAAATTATCAATGGTTTGATTGTGGCACGAATAAATAGATCGGTTCCATAGTTAAAAAGTATCACATGGGTGCTAGATTTTGTAAATAGTTGTATTTCAGGTGCTATATGTAATCATCCAAAAAAAAAAAGAAACATATCATCATAAAAAGTGTGCAATCTCTTGTGTCTACTAGAGCATTTAACATTAAGCGTAAAATTTCATATGTTTACATTGATCGACAATACGACATTAAATATCATAGTACTCAGCAGTTTATCAACAACACTCAAAGATAAGTCGATATTAACCATAAGTGGAGTGCATTCAAGCAAAAGAATATAAGGATTTACATACATAACTATATTTAGAGATTCTCAATTAATAATCATATAATCAAATACAGAACAGCTCTTATATTTAGAGATTCTCAATTAATACTCAATAAATGATAAGGGACATTAAAATCAACAAGACTAAGTTATCCGTCTACCACAGTTATCTTAAACTATTACAATGAATTCCCAGCGTCTTTGTCACTAGGGTTACCTAGCAAAAAAAACGTGTACGGCTTGTGAACGAGTTGGTAAAGGATCTTCTCTCTAATTAGGAGACCCAAGTTCGAAGCACGCTTTAATATCCAATTTCTAACTTAGTTGCCGCCGGGGCTCAACCCCCCACGGTTGATTAACTTATGTCGAAGAAGATAGGCTATTCATGGAGAAATCTGCAGCCACAAATTAACAAGGACATCATAAAATCCCTTCATAAATGAGAAACAATGTTGAAGGATTTTTACCAAATGTTGTTGTGATGTCTTGAGTTGATCCAAGCTAATGTTTTGTTATTTGAGACATAAAGTGTTATGTAGTGCTCACTATGCTAACCAAATATGAAAATCAAGATCAAGTACAAGGGATGGTACTACGCAATTATGGTTAAAGATTGTATCAACCAAACCAAAATTTGTCACTAGCACAACTCTATCAATTTCACTTGTAGCATGCTCATAGTAACACACATATTTCTATTCGAAAGTTATATGCCAATATAACTAAAGCTAGCATTTCCTCCTTTGTGGTTCATCGATTAATTCTTCTATTAAATATTTCTCTAAGTGGGCTAAAATGATCACTTAAAAGTGGTTAATGTTAACAATATCATGAAATTCTTTCAATATTATATAGTCTGTCATTTAAAAGTTCTTTCTTGTGAAATTTCAGAAGGACCAGAATCCACAAGTTTGATTGCTGCTCAAAATATATTGAAGTTAATTCTTAGCATATAATCTTTGGGTCAGTATTTTACTTGATGCATTTAAGAACATCATGACCAAGGTACTCTATAGAATTATCAATTCATCACTAAGAAACTATTTGAGGGTGGACACTACGAAATTTTTTACTTTAAGTTTGTATGACATATGCCTCTCATACCTCAATAACACTTTTATGTAGTTAATCAAAGTAATGCCTAAGAAATCTCCAAATCCCTAGTGATTTAGTCACATTATACTGAACTAGAAAAATTCAAATGGTTAAGCTAGAGGCCCCCCGTGGCCCAGAAAACCTAAGGTTGAGATCATAAATTGAGCAGCATGGTGTCCAACCAAAAGATTAAGAAAAAACAACAAGCTCAACACATCCAAGGATTAAGCCAAATTCCATCAATTCATCAAGCTCAAAAAATAAACTAGTAGAGATCCCCATCAATAATAATTTCAAGGATCCAACCAAGGCTTATTTAGCTTAATAATCCTAAGAGATTAGCCAAACAAACTGCTTTTAACTTAATGAGCCTAAGGTCGATACTGACCATACCTAGCATATGCGTTGCATTGAAAAATATATAGTATTATTGCTTTAAAAAGTATCTCAAGGATGGTAGATTTTATAACTTTATGATTGCAAAAACTAAAAGAAAAAAAAAATAAAGGATTCATACTAAATAATGAAAAGCAGTTGTCATAAATTCGTATGCATAAATGAAAGGAGCGTCATAAATTGCTTCCTTCTCTTGTCAACCAAAATGTAATGTTTTAGACAGTAATTTCAATCATTAAATGCTTTGTATTAAGTAATTTTCAAATAATTTCTAGGCAATTTTGTATATAAATACCCATTAGAGGATGAACAACACTTTCTAGCCATTTCTTATTTTTTATATGGTACCAGAGCAAGATTTGGTTCCTTTTACCAACCTTTATGTTTTTGCCCTCTTTCTTTCTTATCCGTTGTTATGTCTAATTTTTTTATTTATTTATTTTTATATTAAAAACTTAACCATCACGAACAATGGAAATCATGACTAATCATGTTGAAGGAGAATTTCAAGGCCTAAAAACCTGATATTTAATTAATGGAAAAAACTAAATGAGATGGTTTTAGATCGCAAAGATCTTTCTGGAATGAAGTAAAAAAAAAACTCCACCATTTTATGATATTTTTACAAATTTAAAAGACCCAAAGGGTGCACTTCAAGATGAAATAGATTCCATAATTATGACATAGCTATATAACACCATGATGTCTAAAATCAGTGGATCAGTATATGTTCTTAACAACATAATCATATATTTAGGAAGCCATCAAAGAGATTTGCTTAGAAGTTAAATATGTCACTCGCATCTATGAAATCAAGAAGAAGCACTCAACAAATAAACAAAGTAATCTCTCTCTAATTGAATACTTCAATAAAATACAAGTTATTAGTTGGAACTAGATACTACCAATATCTCAAAATAAAGTGTAGCGATGATGCCATAATTATCGAACAATATGTAAAAAAAAATAAATTTTAATTAACATATCTTACATTAGTTAATGTTGAATTCAATCAAATTCATATTCAAATCTTGAGCAGAGAAAATCTATAATGCATAAAAGCGATCTCACTCATACAAACCAAAGAAAGAAGGGTAGTAATGCTAGACACCCAACTTGGAAGTGTCCACCATAACAAAAACTTATGATGGGGGACTTATTATTAATGAATATTTCCAAAAAGACGGACAAATGTCTTTTGCTCTAAAAGCAACATCTAATGTAGCTATAACAAATAAAATAGACACATCAAAGATAAATAGTAAAAATTTCGTGAAAAGTTTAATGTTAAAATAAAAACAAAGAGGCCCTTCTAAAAGACTATCTTATCTCAATGAATCATAAGAACTAGAGTCAAAATAAATTAACAAGATAAGGCACTCTAAAATGGCACATATTCTAACCCTTATCTTTTGAATGTTTCTGGTAATTCTCCTAAAACCTGGATAAAAGACTTAGGAGCTACCAATCACATGCAAACTACTTTTCAAAATTATAGTACTTATCATGACAACTAGAAAATAAAGGTAACCCATGGTTACTTAACCACAATAGTAGGTCAAGAAAATATCCCTATTGTTCCTATATTTAATTGAAAATTTTACAAGCATACCATATACTTATGTATTCACATAGCTAACACCTAAGGTTTGATATATACATTCATAACATTTTTGTGTCAAAAACATATGCATGAAAATGTATCTTTTACTTTAAAAAAGTTAATAATAATGGCATTGTTGAAATAATACTAAAGATTTGAGTGTTATGCATGTACATGTGAAAGTTTAGATGTTAGACTTGTACATAGTTAAGAATAGTGAGGTGTGTATGTAAATTTCTTTATTTGTTTTCAAAAATATATTAAATATTCCAAATCTAGCAATAATTCTTTTTTCCATTTATAAGCTTGCCAAAGAAAATAATTGTTATTTGACATTTTTTTATTAATCTCAGTGTATTTCAAGGCCTTGAAATAAGGAAGAATATTGGGCAAGGTATTGAAAAAGATGGGCATTGCCTACTTAAAAACAATAATCATTTATCATGCTTCTTCTTGTCTACTATAAATAATAACATATATATGCTAGGACATCTCTTCTTTAAAATCACACAAATGTAATTTTTCCTTCTCCTTTTATAAACATTAACATTGGAAATTTTTATTATGAGATGTGTGAAATTGCTAACATCATAGAGTTCCTTTCCATAAAAATAAATCTAAACCACCTATTCCTTTTATGATAAATCACTCTAATATTTGAAAACCTTCAAGAATTCCTAAAATTTATAGAGCTAAAAGGTTATCCATTGATCCATTCATTGATGATTGCACTTAGTAGGCATAGTTTTATCTAGTTTAATAGAAATATGATGTTGATTATATGTTCCCCATCTTTATCTCTTTCATAAGAAATCAATTTGGCCTTAATATTAAAAGATTTAGGATTGAAATATTGTTATAATGGTGGCTAAGGGTAATTTAGGCGTTATTTGTCTAAGGGCAATTTAGTCATTTATAATTTATTATTGTTTTGTATAAATATGACTAATATGGTTAGAGTTAGGGGTGTACATGAGATTATTGTCTAGAGCCTTGGGGTTAGGGTTAGGGTTTGGGAAAGATTTACTACCTCTTGAATTATAGGAATTGGGAGAGATTCCCTTTCTCTTGAATTGTTGGTTCGTATCTTATGTATTCTTTTTGAATTATTTATGTGGAGCTTCCTATCAAATTGATATTAGAGCATTCGATTTTGAGAAATGAGAAAGAATTTGGTGGATAAAGAGCCAGAGTTTTCACAAAGGAGCAATTACAGGAAGTACGATGGCGTGCAAAACACTCGATCTATGGATGCAAATGATAAAACAGTTGCGAGTTAAGCTCGTTGGGAAGGCAACAACAGGATCGCATCTTGCACCTGTGATGTCTATCATGATTCGGACAGTTGGGAGGTTGTTGTCGAGATTTGCGGTCTACAGAGACTCGAAACTCCCATATTCTCATTCCAAAACTCGCGGATACATTCGCGATAGTCGCACGCGATTACGACACTCTTTCATTCGGAATTCGAGCAAGCTGGGGAGGATCACAACATATAGGTTACACCAACGATTGGATCACAGCGACCTTACGACAGAGTCATGATTCAGGGTGTGAACGTCGCGGTACAATAAGCGAATGTTGGGATCAGGTATGCTCCAATCACAAACAGTCATGAGTCCACCTATCTGTGAGGCAAATCACGAGATCGTGGCATACAGTGACTGAACATTGATATACAGTCAGGATTCGGGCTATTCAGTCTACCAAAGCCAACAACGAGATCTCAGCATATAGGAGTTATGCCGTCGTGAATGAAAATCTTCTTGGGAGCAATGGTTGTAAAAAGATATATGCTTTGAAAGAAAAGTTTGAGAAAAAGATGAGCCATATCTGATTCAGGTAGAGGAACGTTTCTTTGTAATTAAGGAGCATCTCTCATCCGTGGAGGAGCATTTCTCATCCATGGAGAGGCGGTTCGAGCAAAGGTTCACGGTCCTAGAAGAAATGATGTAGAAGATCATGGAGTTTCATGCAAAACTACCGGCAAAACTACCACCACTTGCAGTGGGATCGAGCAACGGCGTCTTGAGCGGGCATGAGCATATTAACTAAAAGAATTTACGAGATATAAGGGCAATATTGTTGTCTTAGACAAATCTGGAGCTGCAAGATCAGTCGAAAGAATTGAGAGTGAGATAGAGTGCCAACAATTTGAAGGAATTGTAGGGGATCAGAGCAGCGTCATCATATTAGAAGGATTTGGAGCCGCGGGATTGATCGAAAGAAAAAGGGAGCATGATTGATCAACAACGCTTGGAAGGAATAGTGCAACCCCCAAATTGTTGGAATGAGCTGAAGCAGGTGAGATTAAACAAAGGAATCGACAAGAGATTCGATCGACATCATCTGGAGGGAATTGCATGACACCTGAAGGCTTGGAACAAGCGGCGACAGGTAAAATGGGTCAGCATGCAATTTGGAGTTGAAGAAGATCACTTCCAAGAACTTTTGCTTGGAACCGGGAACCTTAGTGGGTGGGACCCGGGCGAAGGGTTGCATCCAACTGCACTGGTTCCCTTTGCAATGGTAATCTTCTAGGCGAAAGGCAATTCAGGAGTAATGATGAGAACGAGATAAGTGGAGAAGAGTATAGGAGTTTGTAAGGGACTGATTTTGACATTGCAACATTTCATGAGGGAGACAAGGTTGTGGTGCTTCGCAATGACCCCACGTTGTGTTAAACTTTGGTAACACTGAAAACTATGATGAAGGTGATTAAAGACGTAGTGTTGAGATTCATGATTGTGTTGCATGTTATGGAAGAGAAACAAGATACGGTGTTGGCAAATATTCCAAGGATTGACAAGCTACTTGATGAACTATTTAGGGTGACGATATTATCTAGGATTAACTTGAAGGCAGGGTACAATTAAATTTGGACGCGACCGAAGGATGTACATAAGACGATGTTTCAAGATGGTGAGGGTCACTATAAGTTTTTGATTAAATAAAAAGAATTGTCACATGATGATACCACGTGGGATAATACGACCTGATACAACAAAAGTTTTTTTTTCACCTTAAGAACATTGTGTCTTTCTGGGAGGGGAGTAATGTTATGAAAATGCCTAAGGGCAATTTAGTCTTTATGAGCCTAAGGATAATTTGATTATTTATCATTTATTATTGTTTAATATAAAGAGGGTTAATATATTTAGGGTTAAGGGTATGCATGAGATTATTGTTTGGAGCCTTAAAGCTAGGGTTTGGGAGAGATTTCTTACCTCTCGAATTGTAAGATTAGGGAGAGATCGCCCACCTCCTTAATTGTTGATGTATATCTTAAGTATTCATGTTCAGTTGTTTGATGTTCTTACAATAAAATAGTTTACTTAGCCCTAATTTCGGTGGAGTTTCATAACAAATGCCAACAATTATTTCAACCAAATTATATCTATTTTGGCCGCTATAGAGAGTATAATTCACAAATCCAACTACTAATACATTAACAAAAATAAAGAGAAGCAAAAAAAAAAAATAGTCACTTTCTAGAAGTTACCGAAAGTATTCTATTTCAAAATAAAATTTTTAAAATATATCAAGGAGAATTTCTTCTAAGCTCCTAATGTCTCGTTAATAGGATACATACAAGAATGATTGATTTCAGAAATCCTTAAATTATCTCACTAAATTTTTGCCCACAAATAATTTTTTTAAACTTCATCCAAAAATTTTTATTGACTTATTTGTTCACATCCAAAAGTAACACCAAGAGAAACTTGATCCTAGAACACTTCAGTATGACTTTTGAGGATATTCATTTACTCAGAAAAAGAAAAAAAAAATCATTCAATAACCAAAAAAATCTTTATTTTCAAATATGTCAGTATTGATGAAAAATAAAATTTATTTACTCAAATTTGTGTTCATGGAGAGGATAATCAAGTGAATGAAAATTTTGATGAATTTAATTTCTTCACTCTTGACATTCTAGCCACATAACAATAATAACAACATAATATTCTTATCACTAAATCTTTTAATCCATATAGAAGGATACAACTTAAATAAAGCAGCCAAAAAGCTCAAGATCTGTAACAATTGTCAAGTAAGCCCTATAATAATGATAACCTATAAACAAATAGTCTCCTCTAAATGCTACAAAGCAATACAAATCTTTTCACAAATATTCTTCTACACATAAAGCCATCTTTATATATATCAATTCCACCATTAAAATTTTACAAACCTTATTTAAACCCTTAGAAAATAAGAATTGAAAATTTGTCATCAGTAGGGCTACCAAAAAAGCTCGTTGTTCGTGAATAGCTCATGTCGGCTCGTTAAGTAGCTTGTGTTCGGCTCGTTCGTTAAGTAAACGAAACGAGTCAAACACGAACAAGTTTTTAAAGTTTGAATGTTGAAGAAATTTATATGAATCATCTACTATAACTCAACAACAATTTCAAAGAAAATAAAGTGTGCAGTTATACTAATGCTGATTATGTGAGATCTCATCTGGATAAGACATCTACTTCAAAATATTGCATGGTATTGTGAGGTATTTGAAAACATGTAGAAGCAATGAATAATATGGTCTCACAAGTTCAAGTTCCAAATTTGACTTAAGAGCAATTACTCCAGTACTTGTTAAATCCTATAGATTAAAAGTATATTATATGATCTAAAAATTAAATGAAAGGATATAAGGATATATAACGACACTAGGTTTACCATCACAATTGCCCACAATCCAACACAAATAATCGAATCAAATATGTAGAGGTAGCAAGCATTACACAAAAAAGAAACTAGAATGTGGATTAATTTACACCCCATATGTTTCAACAGAAAATAAGGTCACTAGTATATTTACTAAAGAACTCTAAAACGTTACAGTAAAAATATCTTAAGAAAATTTGAAATTTTAGATCTTTGACATTGAGTTTGAGTAGGAATGTCAAGAAATATCTAAGAGTTGGCAAAATTGGCAACCGTAGGATTGTTAAATAATGAATAAAAAGTGCGACAAATTCATTCGTTAAATAAGGGAAAATATTTACAACAAATTTATTCACTTAACATGAAAAAGAGAGTACCATGGATTGCTCCTCCTATAAACAAAGATAAATTTTTTTTAACGACAATCTTAACTTTAAATTCTTTATAATTAGTAGTTTCATTTTTTTGGGTAGTTTTGTGTGTAAATCCCATTAAGGGAATGAACAAAATAAACTTTCTAGCAACTTTCTATTTGTTATAAGTTGACATATTTTTGCAAGTTAATGGTGTAATGATTAAGCTAAGCCATTAGAAGAATGATCAAACTAAACCCAAATCTATTTCAACAAGAAAAGAATCAAATCATTAAAATAAAGGTAGCTCGATAAACCTAAGGATAGATTTGATGGAGTAAATTAAATAAGCTTTTATAACAGAGTTGATATACATACAAACAATCTTCATATGTCTAAAGTCTAGGATTAAACATAATCCCAACTAACAAAGCCCAAGGATTGAGCCATTTAATTTATTTAAAAGGTCAATCTAATCAAATTATTAGCTTATTAACCATGATGATGCAATAGGTGAAGGCCCATGTGTGAAAATGTTGGCTTTCATGTTATTATATCATGGCAAATTTATATTCACATAAATGTATTTATGCTTTTTTTCATGATGTCTTCCTTTTGTGTGTGTGTTTTTTTAATAACATAAATATGTAATATCTTTTCCATCTCTTATTATATTGAAACGATAAAGGATTTTTTAGACTTCATTTTCTACTTTATGCACATTTTCTTACACTAGATAAAATAGCCAGCAAAATACACAGGCAAATTGATTGAAAGAATTGACATTTTTCTCTATTTTTCAAAGAATCTGCATTTGAAAAGTTATTTTTTAAGAAAATATAATAGAAATTATGTCGGTCGAAGTAGATATTAAAAAATTTTGATACTTAATTAAAAAAATTACAATTCTCGACTTCCACAATGAGTTCAAAAAACCCTTATCCTCTATAAAATCAATGAGTCATTATCAATTCTATGCCAATTTTGATCATTCTCATACTCCTTGCCCTTTTGACCCTTCTCAACTTTCTTATGTACCTTAATTCAAACCATCAGTACATGATAATCTTGTTAATTTCCTCAAAATATGACTAAATGTTATCCTAAATTCGCTCATCAAGCATGAGCACCTTTCCTACATCTTCTTACGCTTTTCTCTAAGCGAAAATATTACATCAGTACTACGCACGTAGAGTAACGTGTGTAACCAATGAAATCACGCCACGATACCCCGCATGACACAGAAAAAAAAAACGGCACAGTAACACGGAGAATATTCTCCCCCCCCTCGTGTTATTCATGTGTTATTGTGTATTATTCATGTGTTATTGTGTCCTGGGAATATTTTCATTGTTATAATAACACAATAATACATGAATAACACATGAATAACACACAATAACACAAGAATAACACGAGAGATAATATTCCCCCGTGTTACTGCGCCGTTTTTTTCTCTGTCGAGAATATTTCCCGTGTTATTCAAGTGTTATTGTGTGTTATTCATGTGTTATTGTGTCTTGAGAATATTTTTGGTGTTATAATAACACAATAACACATCAATAACACATAAATAACATGTAATTACACATGAATAACACATGAATAACACGGGGGAATATTCCCCGTGTTACTGCGCCGTTTTTTTTGCTCTACCGCGCGAGATGTCGTGGCATAATTTGATTAGCTACACACGTTATTTTTACGTCCGTAGTACCGATGTAATATTTTTTCTTTCTCTAAAGTCGCTTGAGAACTATGAATGTAACTTTGATGATGATCATTGATGAGTACCTTTCTAAGGAAAGAAATGAGTGTATTTCTATTTTTAAAGCCAAACTTATTGATGACTTTGACCTTAAGGTTGCGCATGAATGACCCCCCAAACATTTCTCCTTAAATAATTCCTCAAGTTAATACTCTAGAAGACCAAGTTACACAAGTTGATCACTGCATTACTCCAAATCTTATTAGCTAGAGTTTTTTGAGTTTGGGTTGTCAAAGATGTCTAAAGAAAAAAGATGCACTCCTGACTTAGTAATCAATTAATCCTATTATTCAACCTTCTAAAAATTCAAAAGTTGTAGAACTACCTCCACCTCTAGAGCGTCCACAAATATTATTGGTACAAAAATATTTTTAGAACTGATTATGGGAAAAAAATAATTATGTAATACAAGAATGCATGAATGTGAAGAAGTTAGCTTCTGTTTTCATGTTATTATATTTTAGTAATTGTATTACATTTCATATAATAGTGTTATATCGTTGGCCACAATGTATTCTTCCTATGCCTTTTGTCATGAAGTGAAGAAAAGTTTTTTTTTTTTTTTTGTATTCCTTTTTATTATGGTCTTTTAATAGTTTTTACCTCATTATGCCTACAATAGAATAGATTTAAGGCTGTTGTTTGAAAGTTCATAAAAAATATATATAATAAAATCTTTCATGTAGATTCCCCTCGCCCACATCAATTCTTCTCATTTTTTCTTCTCTCTATATGTGAATGGCAAAAATTAGTCAGCAGCCTAGATACATTCCATGGTGAGCAAAGGAAAGAGGTGGGCGGTGATGATCATGCACTTGACCTGAGATACATCCAATTCAAGGGAAGAAAGTGACTTTAATGAGGCATACTATGAGTAATTGTTAATAGGAAAAGAGGTAGAGAGTGGCGAGAATCAGTCCGCATGCTTATAGATGGGGGATCATGAAGACAAAACTTATGCATTGTTCATTATGGTCGTGAGGTGAGGGAAAACAAGTGTAAAGAAAACCCATTGGGAGGTGTGGTCGGATTGGACATCAGGGAGCTCTGTTAATGGGGCCATAGAAGTAGAAGAGAGTGAGGCTCCTTAGTGAATAAGTCCATGTAATGCCACAACTACATTTAAAAAGTCTCTGTGTATACAAAGAGAAGCAAGTAGAGAAAGATAAATAAAAATTCAAAAACTAATGCATGTCTTGGCTTTATTGACACTATTCACAGTGCAATGAGACAATGCTCAGCCCTTGACATTGATCTCCCAAAATTTTCATTCAGGAAAGAGATGGGTGTTATCTGTTGGCATTAGGGAGGTTGAGGTAAAGCCAACTTGGTCGATGTTGTCATAGGTGATTGTCTTAAAAGTATGGGATAAGAGATTCTTGCCTCTTAATATTTAGACGCAAAGTTTTCGTGCCTTAAAACTGATCTCCCAAAAGTTTCATTAATGAAAGAAAAGAGTGATATATGTTGGCATTAGGGTGGTTGAGGTAAAGCACACTTTGTTGAAGAAGCCATGGGTGACTGTCTTAAAAGCATGAGATATAGGATTCCCATCTCTTGATGCTTAGACACAATAAATGATTTATGTTTAAGACTTTTAGTTAGATCGATGTCTTGAAATATATGTCACACTGGGAGAGAATTATGTGTTAGGCAGATGGTTGAATGGTAGTTGGGCCTTCAAAAGGTTTGTCAGACATGACAAGGAGACATTGTATACATGACGACTTATGAATAAAGGATCTTCAAAGTCATGGAGAAGCTAGTTGGGACTCTACTCTAGGTCAGATTGCTAGATGTTCAATGTTATGAATTGAATTTAGAAACTAACTTTGGAGCTCTGATATTTGACAATTACTCGCCACACCTAGGTTTTAGATCTAGATTTCAATACTAGATGTTACATTATTGCACTGGTGATGGGCTCAATTCAAAATTATGAAAGGTGGAATCATCTACTAATATCAAGTCCAAGCTACTCGATTCCCATAATGCCGCTCAAGTTTTATAGACGACTACGGCTCATTTCTCAACATGAAACCAACTCAAGATGAACTACATGGCAAAGACCTGACCATTGGTGGATGACGCCAAAGCTACAGCATGTCAGCTATCATACAATGGGCAATCTATTAACATAATGACACATGATATGGCACAATGACAACATGAAACACATTAAAGCCCATCAATCCTCCCTCAGGTGAGGAGATTACCATGCCCATGTGGCAAATCTTCAGGCATCATCATTAACAGTGGCTCACACTAGAGTTGAACCAATTAAATTGGGTCATACATATCTGCTCAACCTCAATCTGACTTGATGAAATTCATTTACAACTCGATTATTATTCCATATAAGTTGAAATTGCCTTGTTAGTTGGTTCATAATTTTTTGATTCGAGCTCAATTCAAGTCAAAAATAAATCCGACTTACCTGCAATATTAAAGTTAATTTCAAACACCATGCATTCATCAGATAGACATCACCCATAACTCATGTTCGATATTACACATGAAGCATAAAGATAGCTAAGATCAAAGCTTTACTATGAAGAAAAAAAAATGTTCAAAAATTGTAAAGTTACAATTGGGGATAAATACTCTGCTTGAAACAATCTCATGTTGTCACAAATTCACTCAATGATGGAAGCAGCAGAAAAGGTCTTGCAGCCACTATGTACAAAACAAATCTAAACCATCAAAAACTCTGTCAAACCTAAGAATAAGATTGCAACGTAAACATTGTCATCATGCTCATTATCACCAACATAGAAAATCAAAATTATCAGCAATATCCACCATCACTTCCACCAGTCTGGTATCTTCAGTCGTCGACTCCGATGCTCAGCAAGTTTGGCTGTAGGGAGTTTTTGACGTACCTGCCGCCACAGCATGTTAACAGCATCATCTCTCTTCGGAGGATAATGAAATTCATAGTGGTGGGAAACAAGCTTTAACTTCTTCCAAAACTCAAGCCACCTATCCTTGGACACTGCTCTAAGCTGGGAAACCAAGTAACCAGGCTGTAGAGCCTCATCGACTGAGAAGAAAAAGGAGAATTCTGTGTAGTCAAGGTCAGTCTCAAAGGGAAGTTCAATGTGGTCACTGATAATCACAGGCACACAATGACTGACAATAGCATCAAACAAACGGCATGAGGAGGGTGTGTCGCCTGCAGGGTGCAAACAAAACTTCGATGACCGCATGCCGAGCGTAGACTGGAGTGCCAAAAAAGTGTATGAAGTTCAGTTTGAGCATTTTGAAATAGCTTGACAACAAAATATGCATTATTTAAGAAAAATATAAGCGCTTATAAGTTATGTGAATTTGTAAATTACAACACAGATCTTCTCCTAACAAGAAAATAATGTTGAATTGATGAGTGAAGAATAGAAAAGAGAGGGTTTCATGATATCTGCAGCGATGCCAAAAAGGAAAGAATTCTCCGGACAGACAGAAGAATGTTTTGTGCAAGAAAAACAAATCAAAACAGGCTTTCTGGTTTTTTTAATGATGATAAACCTTTTGTTTTACAGAAAAGGAAGACATGTACATGTCTGAATAAACTGATACGAGTGTATGCATGTGTGTTTACTTCCACGTGATTACCGGGTTTGTGTGTTTACTTCAACCTGATGTCCTGAAAATAGGAGTGCTTAACACAGGAAAATAAAAAATGACTGTGGAACAGATACACAACAAAATGATTGCATGGTTGTACTAATGCAAAGCAGAAAAAATCCATGACTTCTTTTGTTTATAATTGACTTAGATAACAATAATTGTATATAACCAGTCCAAACCATTCCTACAGTCTATGTAGCTCTGATTCAATAATTTTGTACACTACTGAAAAGGTTCATGATTTAGATAGTAGCATTGATATCTTAAGCAAGAAAAAAAAAATCAAACCACAAAAATGTTATCTATTGAACTTCACTGATCATAAACCAAAATGAGGCAACGGGGAGTTAAGTGCTCAATACAAAGACTTACAGCTTTAATGCCCTCTCCAGTGGCAAAGCTATCTTCATAATGCACATCATCGTACCCGGCTAAAACCTTGGCCAGCTTTTGGCGTACAACTCCTTCCTGCAAAAATAGAACGCCAAAAAGTTTCATTTAAATACATGCATGATGTTTAGTAGAACAATGAAATGAAGGAAAAGTATTGCACTCACATCTTTCCTTACAGTTCTACCCCGGAAGAACAGAAGTGTGGGACGTGATTCAAAAGGATCAGAAGAATCATCATCCACATACGATTCTACAACATGAACATATGGAGCCACAACATCTTTGCTTAGGCTGGACAAACTTCTTGGATACCGCCCGAAATCAGCAACCACAAGAATGGATGCGTTTAATTGATCACGGAGAAATCTAAATGCATTTGGGTGTTGCATGGGGAAAACATGATCTCGACCAGCCGACCGCTGCCAGTACTGCGACTTACCCAGAATGTCAAGCAAGTCAGCCTGCCACGAGTTACAGAAATCAGAGTAACACAGCAAAAACATAACAGTTCCTGAGAAAAAAGATTAAACCAAACTATTATGACAATTTCTGGTCCAATTTATCCTGACAGTCATCAAATAAAATTCAGCACAAAACATAAGGAGTTAGCTTAAACCAT
>NEWO01000444.1:385784-417213 GCA_003013225.1 Phalaenopsis aphrodite | reverse complement strand
ATCAAGCTTGATTCAACTTCGAGCCGAGCAAAGGTTGATTCAATTTCGAGTTGAGCTAGCTCAAAATCGAATATAACAAGCCACCAGCCGATTTTTAATCTCACTCAATTCATTCGTGTTGGCCTCAGCTCAGCTCAAATTCCGATCATTAACAGTGCTACTTATAGCAAAACTTCATAAATTTTCTCCCTCATAAAACATTTCTAACAAACATCAACACCAATTTTATTTTCATTCCACATTCTATTTGAGGCACTAGAAAATAAAACATGAAGGAAACCATTAAAGTAGAGGTGAATGTCTTAAAAAAATTATAAATGGAGGATCGTTGAATTACCAAAAGAAAAAAATAATAATAGAATGCATATAAATTTTCACAATCAAATGCAAAACATATGGATGCTTGGAAAGGTACATACTAAGATTAGTAGTAAAAGTGTATACTTAATCATAAGGATTTACTATAAAAAAAGATTTAGTTGTTGCTCCAAAAATGAACATTATTGACAATTTGATAACTCTAGCGGCAAATTATGTTTGACTTATACAACATATTCTTAAAAAAATGTTTTTTTTATGAGAACATCGAAGACGTCTATATAAATCCACCACCAAGGTTGAATAGCTTCTTCAAAATAAATCAAATATTCATATTGAAAAAGGTCTTATACAGACAAACAATCACCAAGAGCTTAGTTTGACAAATTTATAAATGTTATGTAAGGAGATGGATGCAAACAAAATCGAAGAGATTATACGCTCTTCATAAAGAACTCTACTGATAGTAAAATCTCAATTCTTATTGTTTACATTAATCATACGATTATTACAAGAGAAGTTAATTACGAGAAAAAAGCTCTCAAGAAAAGGATCCTTGAAGAATTCAAAATCAAAGAGCTAAAAAAAATTAATACTTCTCAAAAATATTAGTAGCTCAATCTAACAAATGATATTCTTTCTCAACAAAAGTATGTTATGAACTTGAAAAAATCAAGATGACAAAGTGCAAGTTGTGTAAAAATTCAACAAAATCAGGATAGAAACTGAACCTTAATGAAGGATGAACTAATTGCACACTCATCCTAACAAATTTGCGAGAAGTGTAGTCCGTCAATTTATGCACAAGGTGAACTAAATTATGCTTCTATGTTGTCACATATAGAATTCTCAGTTATTTTAAATTAAGATCAGGATTAAAAAAATACACATAACCTAAAAAAATCTTATATCTTGGAAAAACAAAATATAATTTGTGCATTTAAAATTAAGTGTTGAAGTCGAGTTCAAAGTCGGTACTTATATGATTGAGAGCTTCTATAAATCCAAATTATGTTAGAAGATTTAAAAATCAAGTTAAAAATCCTATAAAAATATAATGTAATGATAAATTTGTCCTCGATATTACATACAATCAAATATAACATGATCATACCTAGCATGTTGAGGTTGATAGGCACTTTATAAAAGGGAAACTGGAAAGTGCTCTGATTTGCATTTCAAATGTGTTTATAAGGAATCAACCAGCCGACCTATTCACTAAAAGGCTCTACAACCCAACAAAAAAAAAATATTGTAGGTAAACTTGGAACAATAAATCTTTACCATCCCGTTTAAAGGAGAGCATTGCATTTCTCTCTCTCTCAATTTTTGTGATGGGGCCTGCTTAATCATAATAAAAAATATGAAGCATATGAGCCAAGGCCTTGTACGATTGGATCAATTTCTCTATAGCACTTGAAATGCAATCTATATGCTCCTCTATAAAATTGTTGGCCCCTTATTTTTTCTCTATTACTTGATTTATTCTTGTTTTGTTAAGTCTCTTGAAGTTGCATATATAATTCACCTCTGGTACAAAGAAAGTACAATAAAATTTCTTGAGTTTTATCTATTGTTTTTTTTCTTCCTATAGAAAACATTAAGAGTTCTAAAGTATAAACTTGGAGAAAAAAAATTTTAGGTCTTTTTTTTCTCATAAATATTTGCATAGGAAAGAACAATAATTCTTATTTAGGAGCTTACAAGTTACAAGTTCATGTTTTTTAGGATAAAAAAATTTCCCATCTAATCAAATTATTAAAATTTTACAGGAAGTGCAAACCTCAAGTTGGGCAAAAAGGGATTGAAACAGAGTTTAATTTCAGTTTGTTTTACTAGATTAATCCTAAATAACACCAAGTTGGCATGAGCAATTGTTAGACGAACTCTAGAACAATGAACAAAGTTCAAAAATGCCTGAATCAAACAAACTAAAGTCCTCATAAGCTTGACTAACTACACAAGCTTGGCTCAATCAAGACCACCCTGTCCTAGGCATACAATCATCATGTTTTCGCATAAAGTTTCAAGTGATGTAGTCAGCTTCACCATCACCTATGTCAAGGGACTGCCTCTCCTCAAATGTTGATTGCAATGATCACATCACATCCTACATTGCCACTGGCATATCCTTGTTTGGCTACAATTCAATCCAGAGTTTTCAAACTTCTTTAAATTGTTGTTCCCTCTATTAACTTGAAGGAAACAATTACTTGTAGAAACAATATCTACCCATTTCCAACATCAATTTAACAATTGTTCAAGTCAACCTCCGCCTAAAAATGCATATATTTTGAATGAAAGTGTGGGGGAAAGACGTGTACAAAGAAAAAAAGAAGAAAGATATTTTAGAAGTTTGGCAGCATTTTAATAAAATTTCCTTGAATGGAAAAAGAAAAATCTATTGAGAAATGAAGATGTAATTATTTTGCTAAGTCATTTGCAAAATAAAAAACTTACAATTGTTAGATGAGCAAGCATTTTAAAACTAATAAGCAGAGGATAAGGGAAAGAAATAATAGCTTTTTTATCAAATTGTTGAGGCCATTAAGAAGAATGAATTAATTTTCCCTTTATATTTCTAGTAATTATGATCATTCAAGCATTAAAATATATGCGCTAAGATGATTATTGCACATAAATATCCCTCGATAAAAGTCGAGCCCTTATAATTAATACTTTAATAAAATCAATACAACAACAACAAAACCTTTATTCCACTAAGTGGGGTCGGCTACATGAATCCTTTTTTCTCCATTGTGTCCTATTTAGTGTAATATTTTCGTTTAATTCTAATAAATTAAGATAATTTTTTTATACAATATGCCCAAGTCTTCCTAGGTCTACCTCTGCCTATCTTAACATAAGTAGAATCTAAAACATCTACTCTTCTAATCGGATCATCAGATAGTCGATGTTTAATGTGCCAAACCATCTAAGATGACTCTCTCTAATTTTGTCCGTCACTCAAGCTACACCAACTCTATCACGGATATATTCATTTCGCATTATTATTGCAAAATTTATATATTTACTATTAAAAAAAGAGTGCATGAAAGCTTTTGATGTTGGAAAAAAAGGCTAAAATAATGAAATTAGTTGAGAGATAGTTGTCCTTGAAGTAGATTCTTGGTGATATTAGTTTTAATAAAATTAAGTTACTTATTTTGCTTCATCATATCACAAAAAATTTTTTAGATGCAAGTTACCCAACAACAAATAGGATTCTTTCAAATTTATTTTTGATAAGAAAAATACTTTGGACAAGAAATGAATGTTTAAATTGTTTTTCTTTCTAATATGACTAACATCATGAAAGTTTAATTAGAAAGATATTGGTCTAATTGTCTGATTCTATTCCTCTTGCACGCATTTCAAAATCTTTGATGAGAACATTTAGCATCATTTACCATAACACAAAAATTTATAATGTCGATGTTGTTACATAAAAAATGGAAAACATGAAACAAAATCTTTATGAGCTATACTTATTCTATGCTATCGACAAACATCATATTGGTGAGGATATTCTTTGCTTGATGGAGTAGTTGGAGCTTTGGCTTTCTGATAAATTTATTAGAGTTTTAATATCTTAAATGACATTGCATAACTCAATTTATCATCTCAATTTTTTGAAACTAATATCTTAATATTTATATGATTAACTTTTGTTTAAAAATTTAAATGAAATCTTTTCAAGTATGTTAATTTACAGGCTTTCTGATAACATTCAGAAGGGGAAGCTTCAAATAAGAAGCTAAAATTAGAATACATAAGTCTTAAGTTTACATAAAAGGAATGAAGGAAGCAATTTGTAAATGATTTGTGGAATGATGTTTTACATAGAAATACAATGTATTGTAGATTGAGAAATATATTCTGAATTATGTAAAAGGAGGCCTCAGATGTTTTTTAATTATTTTTAAAATCCCATCAACAAGTTTTTTAAGTATATTATCATTAAAATCTTAAATTAAAAACTGTATTTATAATTAAGTTTTGAGCTTTTAAAACTTGATTTCAAGCATCCAATTCAATTCAAGATGGCGCAAAATCAAATTGGATTGAGCCACAATCCAATTTAGATCCAACTCTAGAACCTTAAATCCGATTTTGAGCTGCCCTTGGCACAACTAGAAATTATATCATTTTCGACCCTAATAACCCTGGTCCAATGTCAATAATTCCAGTACAACAATAAACAATAAAACCGTCCCATTATCACCAAAAAACATATCAAAGTGTGTGCCTCCATAACAAAGTCATCAATAAAGACCAAGTTGGCAATGTCATACACCATGTTGAAGGCCCTTCAACTTAGTTCTCACCATTGGTAAGTACCACAAAGACAATATCTCAAAAATGCTTGCTTTGTTAACACCCACCAACAAATTTGTCAAATTACATTTAATTAGTAAATCAAGTTTTCGCATGTGTCAATTTTTTAAGGAAAAAAAAAACTATTTTCCTGGAAAAAATTAATTGAAAATGATTGTCATTTAACAGCCAAAAAATCTCTTTTCTAACATCATGGCAACACAGCGGCAATTCAAGGGCAACCGCATCTTATCTCAAAAAACCTTTGAAACTCAAGGAATAATGGTTGGAAAAAAATATAAACTTAACATGGGGTTCAAGTAATTTGGGTATGCTTTCTAACATCGTGAAGAATTTCATGAAATTTATCAAATAATGACAAAAATTAAAACAATCATTCGAGTTGACATTATAGGACATAAATGCCTCATAAAATTTTATTGCGGTGTTGATTTCTTAAATGAAATCTCATGATTTAACTTCTCATCTCAATTTCTTTTGTAGGCATAAGAATATAGCACTAATATCAAAATAGTATACTTAATTAGTTTTTTTTTTTAAAAGGCCTTTTTGAAAGAATTATGTTTAATGGGTTTTTTAAATTAATACATATACATACATACATACACACATAGAAACATATATATGAATGTATGTGTGTGTGTGTGTGTGTGTGTGCGTGTGTGCACGTGCACGCACTCACACGCACATAAGTACATATATGTGTGTATATGTGCGTGCGCGCGCGTGTGTGTGCCCTCGCACGTGTGTGTGCATATACATATATATGGCTGTCAAAAATGCACGTCGTTCTTAAACAGCTTGTGTTCGGCTCATTAAATAGCCCTCCTTTGATTCATTCGTTAAGCAAATGAGCTAAATACGAATAATTTTTTTAGCTCGATTTATAAACAAGTCAAACATGAAGAAAAGTTTGCTCGTTTATGCTCTGCTCATTTTGGATTGAAATAATTAAATAATATTACTTATTTATTTTCTTTTTATATTAATTTGTATACATATTTAAAAAATGAAAAATTTTATTATTTTTGTAAATTATTTGGGTGATATAATAATAAGAATATAAGTTTAAGTATTAGGTATGTAAATACATAGAATTTGGGTGGTATGCATGTAAATATCCTTGAAATAACAGTAGAGGCAAGTAGCTCCCCACTGCGAGAAGGAAGATAAGTAGGAATGACTGGGACTACGCTGCGTAGTCTCACAAATTTAGTTTCACATCGCGGAAGGAGGAGAAGTTAGGTGTGATGATGTTTTTTAAAGGCAAAACCTAAGGTTTTTCAATGGAAAATTTTTTGAACGGTACGGGTAAAGCATCTGAACCGTGCTCATTAAAAATAATTAACTTTTTTTTAATTTAATATTAGTAGTTTAATTAATTGCATTCTTTAGTCTCATGAGGAACTAGGGTTAAATTCAAATCGAACACAAGATTAATTCAAACAAACAAGTTTTAATCGAGTTGAACAAAAATAGTTTATTCATGAATCATTTTAACACGAGCCAAACACAACAACAACAAAGCCTTAATCCCACTACGTGGGGTTGGCTACATGAATCCTTTTTTTCCATTGTGTCCTATATAGTGTCATATTTTCATTTAGTTCTAATAAATTAAGATCATTATACATTAAGCCCAAGTTTTCCTAGATCTACCTCTGACTGTCTTAACATAAGTTGAATCTAAAACATCAACTCTCCTAATCGGATCATCAGATGGTCAACGTTTAATATGACCAAACCATCTAAGACAAAAAAAAAATAACAAGCCGAACACGAAAAAGCCCTGGGCTCGCTCAAGCTCACCTCATTTGCATTATATATATATATATATATATATATATATATATATATATATATATATATATATATATATTAAAGTAAGGTTCAAGGCATTTGTGAATGATATCGAACATCAATCATAAAATTCATCTAACCATGCCTTAGAGAAAAAAACAATCTATTAGAGCCAACAATATAGGGCAAATGTACTTCCAATGAAGTATCCAAAAAAAATGTAGGAGTTGTTTGGTCACAACTTGCAAGTATTTAGAATTCTTAAATGCAATGTTTGCCAAATACAGCGTGTTTGGAATAATCAGGATTGTTTGGTTGATTGTAAAACAAATTCACGAAATTAATTTTGGGTATATGGCTGGAAGTAAAATAAATCTACTATTCTGTATTAATACATTGCTGCAGATTCCTATAAAATTTTTTATAACGATTCAAGGCATAAGGTGCCCTTATGAGGCCAATGTAGCATCGATGTCACAGGGAGTGACAACACAATGGGGTCCATGGGGGGATTGGAAGGGAGAGAGGAGAGCTCAAAGTCAAGTCCACAAGTTTACATCTACGAGTTCTTGAGCACAAAAAGGCATTGAAGTCATGAGGATGTAAGGTCAACAAGGGGATGGCAGCTTCATGAGTGGGGTGAAAGCAGGTTTGAAAGCATGATGAGGTTGCAAGGAATGATAAATTTGACTGAATTTGGAGAATTCCTAACTCATAAAAAATGAACCTTTTGAGGTATTCAAAACCCGTTAGAGGAATACTTTGTATTTTTTCCACTCTCAACCAAAAATAAAAAAAAGAAAACCTCTACATTTGAACTACATTACACTCGAAATACCTGCAACCAAAGAACCTCTTCGAAAAAGTCAAATACACTTAGAATCATTTGTTAAACACAAATATTAGTAGAAGAATTTATATGAGTTAAAACAGTTTGGTAATCCTGAGACTTATTGGCAACAATTCTGAGATCAATAAAAAAAGGCAAGCACCGTTAAAGACGTATATGGATTCATATTTCAGGGCAGATACTAGACCCTAATAGCCGAATTATCGCTAGACTCTTGATAATCTATATCTGCATTCTCCATAAAATACAACAAAAGGCAACAAACTCCAGAATCTCACCTAACAACCATGCCGATCTTTCCTCCCCCATTTTGGCCTATAAAAGCCAGCTATAATCCAGATAATACATCAGGAAAAACTAAGGCCGACAGAGATACAAGAGAAAGATAGGCAGTACCTGGAGCTTCCGATCGATCTTGGTGTCTGGATCGGTCATGTTGCGCCCGTGAGAATTAAAGCTAAGTGAGGAGAAAAAAGGGACGAAGAACACGTCCACCACCTCCCCATCGCGAACCCTAACCACCTCACTCCCCTCCGCTGCAGACTTATCATCGCCAATGAGCAGAGACGCGGTCATCCAATACTCCACGCTGTGCTGCTTCTTGATCCCCGCGCTGGGCGGCCACGGAGGGATATCCTTGCCTGTAGCGGGTGGGGGATCCGTGTCAGGTCGGTGATCCATCATGGCGAAATTGAATCGGCGGGGAAGATCGTACATGTAGACGTGGAGTGGCGGCATTCGGCGTTCATAGCTGCTGCCTAAGGCCGCGGTGGCATCGCATGGCGCTGAGGCGCAGAGAACGGAGGAGTGGATTTGGAGGAGGGGGAGGGAGAAGTGCCGAGAGCCAAGGTCGGCGGTAGAAATGTAGATGGTGAAGAAGATGAGGAGGACGAGGAGGCCAGACAAAGATGCGACACTTCTTGTCAGGGAAGCCATATCATTCGCGCTGGCGCATTTGCTCCTAGCTCCAAATTTCTTCCCTGGGGTCCCTGCAAATCGGGAGGAAATATTACGTACGATATAGGCGTGCACGCCCTTTTTTTCTTCTTTTTTACTCTTTTTCTTTTTTGTGCGCGCAGCCGTGTATCATATTTTTCGTAAATTGGATGCCATGTAACGTGAACGATCGCACAGGTAGACAATTGCTTGCGTCACCAACATTTTTATCCAATTTTATCTTTTAAGATGAATCTCTGAGTCATTTATCATGAAACTTGAAAATTTTTTAAATAAAAATATTTTTGTTTATATTAATCAAACTAATCGGTTCGATGAGCGAACACAATGATACCAAAATTGATCTAATTCGAGTCCAATTAAATCTGAATCGAGTCATTGAACCACATTTGAAACTTTTGGGTAGTTAGTTGGAATGTCAAATAAACTGCAAATTTGATGTACACATAGTCAAATTAATTGTCTCGATAGAAGGAATCTTACAAGTTCAATATCACTCAATTTTGTGCTCATTAAGGCCCTCTGATAATCAAAATATCAGATTATCAAAAGGAATCAATATAAATCGTTCGATCAAGTGGTTACAAGAGGTATTCACTAAAGGACCAAAATGCACCTCCCTTGGATCTTATGAACAGAACCCCTCTCTTCACTTGAAAAGGGGAGGAGAAGGGATAAATTGCGGTTTTTAACTTGACTAAAAACCCGGTGATAACTTCCGACCTCCGTACCTGCCGACCACCATTAACCACCAACCGCTGACTGTCGTTGATCGTTGTCAATTGCCCCTTGCTCTTTACAATTGATGAAACTTGTGATGTAATAAAGTACTTGAACATAGCGCAATGAATGACGCCCAACACGAAATAACAATGTACCACGAACACGGTGTAACGTAGTACCCCAAACACAATGTAACGAAGTACCATGAGCAATGTACAACGATGTACCCCAAAAATGTCATATTGAAGATCTGGTGATAACTCCCAACAACAATTGCTTATAACCGTAGTATTTATATTACAACGACTTTCTCAGAACTCCCAAATTTTTCTTCTTATGGTGTATACTAACCAATGGTGTCTCTGGTGTAAAATAGTAAACCTGTAAGAATGGATAAATCCACCAACTTGTGTAACACCAACTACGACCTTGACGCCCAATTGACATTGATGTAGTTGTTCAATACGGCCTACAACGCTAACTATTATCATTACAGCCTTCCACTATGATTTAGGTAAACACAAACATCATCCCTTCCAACATTAAAAGCTCTGCACTGTCTCCCCCAATAAGATATAAGTTTGATAGCTAAGTTTGAATAATAGCGTTGAACTTAGAACCTTACTTGAAAATAAACTTCAAAATAGTTTAAAAAAAACTATATACATAAGAAGATATTAAATAAAAGTTCAAATTATATCTCAACTACATTTGAGCGTTAAATATGGCCTTTAAATTATGTTTGAATCTATTTTACATTCATGATTTAACCAATATTTGCATCTCTTAGTATAGATTTAAACCTTATTTAAATTTAGTATAGACTTATATTTTGAACCTAAAAGTTGATCATTCTATTCAAAATAGAGTTTTAAAGCTTAATTTGAAATATATTCAAATAAGGTTTGAATCAATAATATGGGGTTCAAACCATAGTCAAATCAAATTTAAATTTATGTTTTAAATAGTTTGACATAAGTAGCAAGATGTATTATACTCAGAGAGATTCTAGTATTTCTCAGGAGATGGATCATGGGATGGCATAAAAATATTCAATATGTTCCTGAAATATGCTCCAAATCAATTTAGGCTTACATTCTGACCCATAATTGGGCAAAGTAGAAAGCTACTGTAATTGAGTTTTGACTTTTTCTCTTTTAAGGGTCATTATTCTCATAAAGTGAGTAGTTTTTTTTTCCCTCTACCTCCAAGCTTAGACTATCCTTCTCCTGGGGATATTACCTCTCCAAGATAGATTACTTTTCTTAACCTCTAAGCAAGGACAATAATTTTCTTGGCTTGGGGATGGCTTTTTCCTATAGAGTGGTCATGAGCTGATGAGCCTTGCAATTCCCACTTTTTATTTGATTTAGATGTTAAAGCACCTATGAATTTATAAGTATTGATAAGAGGATTTTGAAAACTTCCTTATATCAATAAGAATACTATTTTTTTTTTCTATTTGAGCCTTTATTTTGTAGGGAATATTTATCATTTGATTTAAAATTAGATCGTGACGTGATCATTGGACCCCCAAGCAAATGTCATTACCTGTCAAGAAAAAAATAATAATAATTAGGCTTTTAAAATTATTACTCTCAGTAGTTATGTAATTTTATTGAAGGTTAACTCCCTGTTGAAGGTATGAAACATTTTGTAGAGGTTGCAGACTCCTCATATAAAAAAAAAATTAAAAATATTCCTCCTCCTTCGGTTCAAGAGTGTTGTCCTTCAATATCCCAGGATGAGATATTTTCTTAGGGTAAAGGTAAAGGTTTTGGTAGATGCTTTGCTGACTAAATCTCTCTACAAGAGAAAGGATATGGTGTTTAGAGAAGAGAACTGCAAAAGAAGAGTAGTTCGTTGAGGAGGGAGAAATAACTGAAAAGAAGGACTGAAAAATAGGACTTCTTTAAGATCTCATTTAAAAGACGCTAATTCTTAGGCCTCATCCAGAAAGAGGTAAGGGAGGTTGCTCTAATCAAAATAAATTCAATGCCTCCACCAAGAGCTAGTTAGTTGAAAGACATCTTCATTGATCTAAATGAATTTGTTGAAGAACTAACTTTTGACAAGGCAAGTTGAAGGAGTTATGCTCAAAATTGTTACGAAGCAAGTCAGTCCACCACGCAAGTATGTGCATCGATCAAGTACATATAAAAAAAAATTTGTATTGATTCTGAAAGGAAACAAGCAAACCTTTTAATTTGTGAAGAAATAGTTTGTTAAATCTTAAGCCTAGTTTGAATAATTTGCTTTGCAGAGAAGGAAAGTTTTCTAAAACCTAAACTAGAAAAACAGAACAAAGGATTTTGGAGCATAAATTGTGATGAGCTTATAATTTTGTGACCAAGCATTTGTGAATCCTTGAAGTCTCCCTATACATCCCCTTGTAGTTATGGACAATTATCCTATGTTTGGATTATAAGAACCATTAGAAATCTTATTAAAGTTAAGTGGGGTTTAACCATGAAATGTTTCTCAAGAATCCTCAAGTCCCTATCTAGGCTACAATCTGTTAACGGCAATAAGTCTATTCAACCATGGGTTTGTGGGTTAACCTATTTGTTTTTCTGGACAACAATTAGAAGTTCTAGATCACAAATATATTTAACACTCTAATTGGTCAAATCAAGTAAATGACATTTTAAAAGTTAAGACATTCACATGAATCATGCATGCACAAGAAATGTGTAGTGACACACTCAGAGAAAACAATGATTCAACACTAAATATAATCACATATGCATGAAATACATTTAGATATTGTGCATGAAATGAGAACACATGAACATATTTATTAAGATAAAAAACAAACAATGTAAGAAAAAAAAAACTACAACCCTCAAACCTAAGTAACCATCTATTGCTTTCACACCAAGATCTCCTCTCATACAACTACTTAATCGGTCCAAAACCCTCTACGAAAAATGCCCAAAAAGTTCCTCCCAAGGAAAACCCTAAGAGAAGCTTAGAGAACTCACAGGACTCCCTATAAGCATAAAGGAACTACCTCTAATTGTCCAGGAGTGTCTCTCCTCATTCTAAAAATTATTTTAATAATTGGGGCATCACAATAGGAAAGAAGAAAGCTTCTCAATCAAATTTTGTGTGCTTGCGCACCCATGCCTGGCTCGGGTTCGCTAGTCTTTAGTGGGGCTCAATGCCGATGCGTCAGCTGATACACCTAAAATATATAGTATTTTTAGACATATTTTTACACATGTTTTTGAGATATTGCGCTTTAATAGAAGGTATGTGTATTTTTCTTTCAAGTACAAGTAAAAAGGTAAAAATTGCTAAAAAAAAATGAAAAAGGATCAAATTTTGAGCAAAAATGCAAAATGGTGCAAGTGTTTTGGCGCCTAAGCGCCAGATTCGACGCTTAAGTGTCGGTGAAACAGAGAAGGCCGCACCTAAGCGCCAGAGGCAATTATTTGACGGGTTAATTCATTTTGCTGAATTTTGAAGGGACATTTGAGACACCTATTGGCTAAAGAGGGTGGTTATGACCACTAGAAACAAAAATATGGTTAAAAGACTCATGAAAGAAGGCATCCCTTGAAAAATACATCGAATCAGGACACATTTTGAAGAGATACCAAGGCACATCTTGGAAAATTATAAAAGAAGGAAGTTGAGAGAAAATTAGGGGTAGTTCTAAGAAGTTCTTTAAATAGTTCGCGGGGAAACTTTTGGAGAGATTTTTCGGGCACCACAAATTTATTTTATCCTTTTTGTTTTTAGTTTTATTGTGAGAGTTAACATAGTTGTAAGAGAGAAGAGATTCAAAGAAACTTCAAGAGTTTGGTGGAGGATTTGAGATAAGTTTTTATCTTTATTTTTAAACTGTTTTTGGTTTTAATCGAGACTTTTTGCTGGTTTGACAATGTTGACCTCATTTTTGGTTGAGGTCTAGTTTTTTCCTCTTTAGTAGCCTAGGGTCTAGCCATAGGACTTTCCTGTTGACTATTCCTAGAGGACTAGAAAAGGAACCCTCATCATTAGAAATTCCAAAGTCTTCTTTACTCAACTTGAAGTTCCACATGTTAGTCATAGCCTCTAGCACTTAGTAGGTGGGGTCAATATAGAGGAGCTCAAGGGGAGTCCCCCATAGGATGGTCAGACCTTAGGACTAACCTTGGGTGATCTGGTTCTGATGGGGCTAACTTGCACACACTACACTTTTTCACATAGCTTAAACTCTATGACCCCTTAGGTTAGTCTTCTGACTCCATTTGGAGAGCTCATATGAATAAACTTATACCCCTACTCTTTGGCTAAGAGGGTTAGAGCCAACATATTGAGCATCCAAGATGAGTCCTCACATGACTCATATTGGTTTGGTATGGCTTCCTGACTTGTTGGCCTATTTTGGCTCAAAATCACCAAATTACCAAAATACCCCTACAATCTTAATTTTTGCCAAAAATCCTAAAAATTACCTAAAATACCCAAATTTGCCCAAAAAACATCTCAAACCCCTACCACTACCTAAATTGACCAAAATTCACAAAAATTACCAAATTCCCAAAATACTCCTAAAAATTGCCAAAATTACCAAAATGTCTCTCAAGACCAAAAAATTCCAAAATCATCCCAAATATTACCAATTTCAATTTTTCATCATTAATTTGTCCCAACTTTACCAAAAGCCCTAATTTTCCCTTAAAGGTACAAATGTCCCGAAATTAAGCACATTTTTGGCTCAATTGACCCCAATCTTGCCTAATTTCAATTCCAAATTAAAATTCAGCAACACCAATCCTAATCTAAACAAAATTTAAGCTCAATTTGACCCAATTGCAAGCCTAATTTTATCCAAATCAAAAAGCCCCAATTTTGACCTTATGCCTAAATCCACTAAATTAGCCCCCTAATTTAATTAAAAATCACTTGAAATTCTTTCAAAGTCTTCATGACATATTCCTACACCAAACTCAACATTCAATTAGCCCAAAATTTTAGCCCAAGGTCAATTTCAATTTCAAAAGCCCAAGCCCACCACATTTAATTTCAAAAGCCCAAATCCAAAGCCCACATAACAATTCTTTCTCTTCATCATCCATTTGATTGAAATCATTCATAAAGTCCTAAATTCAAAATCAAATCATTACAAATCAAGAATCATGCCAAACTCCACCAAAATATTTCATAAATTCAAAAATCCTTCCTCATGAAAGTTGACCAAGCCAAGGACAAGCCATGAAGCCACTCCCAAGCCATAGTTGAGCCATAAGAGCCAAAACTCATCACCATACTATTAGTGGCAAGAGGCCAAGTCACTTTCAAATATCCTTAATATTCTTTTAACCCCTCCCATGAATCACTCTAACCCATGTTTAGCCAAATCTCTTTGGATAGGGACCTTACCAATGATTAAGTTGAACCATCTAATTTCCCTTGACACCCAAGCCAGCCTTGGTGGGTGAACCCAACCCAAATCAAATTTACCCAAAATGGCCCTTCCCACATCCTATTTTAATTCAACACATTTACACATGGCCAACCCTAATTAACTTTACCAAACCCAAGCCCTGACCTCCCTAAGTCAGATGGTAACTTGAGCCTGGTCGGCCAGCCACCGAGGCTATCGAAAAAGCCACCCCCAAGTGCTCTACCTAGGCTAAAACTCAAAATTAAACCCATCCAAGCTGTCTCATCCCAATTGGATGTTTTGACCTTGTTGGCATCCACATAAGCAACCTAAAGCACCCACCAATTGCCCTTAGTGGCCTCTCCTTCCACATCTATATAAACCCTCCTCCATGGTCAAACAAGGAGAGCTTAAAATTTCTTGGGGAGACTCTGTCTTCCAGAGCTTCCTCAAGACCTCTTGAGTTCAACCCAACCATCCTTAACCACTCAAATCCACTGCTCGAGCTCAATTTTGGAGCTCAATCCCAAAGCCGAAATAGGACATCCTCAAATCCTCAACCAAATTAAAATTAATTGCACCCACACCATCCTCATAGTTAGAGAGGAAGATCCCTCATAGAAGCTTCATCGCCAGAGCACCCTAAGGTGAACTTTGATCAACACCCCAAATTGGCCTTGGTCAAAATTGGGTCTAGGCAATTCACCACTGCTCGAAGCTCAATTCCTAGGCTCTTTGGACCCCCACGAAGCTTCCACAAGCATCCAATCGAGGCTTCCCCTCTTGGACCAAGTTATTAAACAAACTGAGCTTCATTTAATTCTTCTTGAGTATAGAGTTGATTTAAGGTTTGATTAACAATATGGATGTGTGTGTCTCATCAAGATGAGTCAATAGGATCAAACCTCACTTAATTTGGTTGAGTATCGAGAGAGATATTAGGGTTTGAAGGTGGATAATTCTTGAGCTAGGGCTTTGGGGACAATGACCTACAGTTGTTGGATCGTGTGTTTATTAAATGGAGGGATCTGACTGCGTCGGAATGACGGACGGTTCAAAAAGGCGAGCTAACTCAGCTGGCGGCGCCCAACCAGAATTAAACGCGTGCGCGGTTCGAAGCGGACGAGGATGAGGTGGCGCTGACTAGTTTAAGTAGGAAAATAAGAAATTTCTTATTTATTTAAATAGCCACAACTTCAAAAATTCATAACTTTGTGTAAAAAAATCACAAAAATAAAATAAAAATACCCTCTTGCTCAGTGAACGGAGGAGAATAATGTGAAAATATTGTCATGTCCATTTGATGCATATTTTATTTTTAATTAATTAAATAGTGTTTTTCTTATTTTGATTCTCCATTTGCATAGATATTTCACCATGGCATGGGGCCATGGGGCTTTTGATGTCTCTATTTTTAGGCATCTCCCTTGGATTTTCCAAGGTCAGAGAGTATCTCTAACTAGAGATATCTAATTATTAAGTTAATGACCCATATTTTGGTATAAAAATCATAATAATTAAGATACGCATTAGAAAAATACAAACTTTATTTTGGTGGGTTCACTGTAGACAGAGGATCCTCGAAAAAATATAAACTTGATTTAACTCATTCAAAATAACCCTAATTGTCACCAACCCTAAAAATGAAAAGAAAATTAATTTGGAGTAATTATAAATGTAAATGATATAAAAGCTATTCCACAAAGTAATTTAATGTTAGGGGAGCTCTCCATAAAAATCTTTGGAGTTAATTTGACTATTAAAACAGATTAATTAAGTGAAATCACATTTTTGGCATTAAAATAATTCTAATAATTAAAATACAAATGAAAAAATTACAAAATTGGCTTTGGGAGTTCATTATAACCAGAGCAACATAAGAAAAATAAAATTTGAATTAAAATAAAATTTTCATTTTTAAGCTATTTTTTAGCATTTAAATAATTAAAAATTAATTTAAAATCATAAAAAATTACAAAATGTTAAAAACATACTAAAATGTCACATTTGGCTTCTTGATCACTTGGGATCAATTAAAATAATTTTCCTAATTTTCTAAGTCCAAATATTAATTTTAAAGGCTTAAAAATGAATTTTCTTTAATTTTTCACTAAAATAATTTCAATAATTAAAATAAAAGCCAAAAAAATATGAGATTTATTGCTTTGGGTTCCATGGACTTAGATAGATTTAATAAAAATATAAAACTTAATTTTCCACTTAATTATTATTTTATATTTAATTAATGCTCAAAACAAACAAATAATTCTAATAATTAAATTAAACCTTTGAAAATCATGAAAATTGGTCTAAGTGGTCCTCTAACCTAGGTGAAGCCCTAGTAATTTTATTAAGGATAGAGGTTTTATTTTGATTGATTTATTAAATTTTCATTGAAAATCCCTATTTTTGCATTATAAATAATTACAAAATTAAATAAATTCAGGAAAATCACATTTTCTCCTCTGATATTTTAATTAATCCATGACTGAGGTAATATAAAATCTTGAAATCATTTGAGTCTAATTTAATTAATTATAGGGTATTAAGGCCTTAGAGGCAAAAGGGTAATTTTGGAATTTAAGGCTTAATTAATATTTAGGCTTAATCAAAGGACTAAATGGGCAACAAATGATTTTAATAGATATGATTTGATGATTGGAATATATAAGGGGTAAGTGATAGAAACTAATTTTATTTTGGTCTTATAAAGGATAAATTTGTAATTTCTTAAAGTTAATGAAATTTGGAAGAGTTTTTAAATAAGGAGATATCAATGAGAGGGGTTTGATTTTGGAATATCATAACTCAATGATTTGAAGCCCCCAATTAATTTTTTTAAAATGATTTATAATTTATGATAAGGATTAAGAATATAAATATTAAAAAATCTTTTTTTTAAAAGTACAAATCTACCCATTAAATCTTAAGGGCATAGCAGTGAATTAGGCTTAATCCAAATTTTGTTTAATGAGGTTTAGAAAATAATTTACAATTAACTTAAAAACTTTCAAAATACTACAAGCCCATTCTTCAAAATCAAAGTAGCTAAATTCCTTAATTGTCAAGTTGCCTCCAAGGGCCTCTACCCATATAATTCATAAGTGAGATATCAAGTGATGATTACCCCACTAAAGAGATAATTAAAACATCATAATTCATTGAGCATAAGGGTATTAATTGGATGAACTATATAACAAACACAGTAAGACCAAAATGAACTCAAGATAATTCCAGGGATTATGAAATGTCTAGGATATTACCTGAGACTTCTTCATAATCCTTTGGAAATTTTGAAGGACACCTGGACTTATTATGATTTTCTTAACGGAATCATCCTCAAAATTTGGATCCACTAAAACATGACATTGGATCTGGTAGACACACCCCAAACTTGTATTTTCTACTTTCATTTATAAGCATGTTTTAATGTCTGTAACATTATATATATGCCTTGCGAAGCTACTAAAGTTTCAAGTGGAGGAATGAGAAGACTCATCAGGTACGCTTTTATAGTTTATAGTACCTTCTTTTCTTGTACTTTCTACACTGTACTTTTATGCTTACAAACTTGCATGCTAAACAACGATGTCACACTGCATAAAAACTAAAACCTTTAGGAAATCCATAAAACTGAAATGAAAGCCAAATTTAAAATCAACCAAGATAAAATTTATCTTCACAACATTCAAAATGTAAAACAACTCAAAATTTAATCACAAACTTCACAAAACAACAATTGCAACTAAATTAAGATGTCTCTATCGGATGATCGAGAATCCCTCGGATGAGGTAACCTACGCTTGCTAACGAGATTTTCTACTGTCTAAATGAAAGTATGGAACTCATTAAAGTAGGTTTAGTAAATTCATTTGGACTAAGTGAATCTGAAAGAAAATAGTGGTACCGGAATGAGGGAACCATAGGATCCTAACCAGTGTCGCTCTAATAAACTTTAACATGTCCCATAATATTTAAAGAACCATAAATATAGGGACATTTGATTTGACATCATGACTTGAAACATTAGAAAACCTAAACTTGTCGCAATGAGGAGCTTGGAGCTAGAATTGTGGGCATCACGGTCATCTTTAACAGCAAAGCATGTCTTAATCAGCTAAACCATTCTTTAGAATTAAATAACAAATCCATAGGAATTCGAGGTTGTTTGCTTATGTAAACATAACTCCTCAACTTTTCTTTAGGCCTTTGTATAACTTTGCTATACAATTTAAGCCATAACCTGCTTTAGGATTCTGAGGTTGTCATTTGTCATAATATAAATCCTCACATCTTCTAGGATATTTATGTGATCATTTCACACAAATATACCCCCTAATTAAAAAAATTAGTAGGATAAAACATTTAAATATTTCTCCTCTAAATTAAAGTCAAATCATAGAATAGCTTGGGAAGTCACCGAGCTTCTCCTCTAGATCTATGACATCTTCAGTTTTTCCTCCTTTGGATTCTAAAATAAAATGTTTCAAACTTGAGCAATTCTCCTTTCAAATCTCTTTGTCTGATCCCGTTGAAAAGTCCTATCCTTTTGAATTTCTTGAAGATAATATCCCCCAATTTTTTATCGAGAGTTTTCTTAGGTAACTCTAGTTATCTAAGATGTAATTAACTATAGGGGCTTGCCCTTATAGGAAGCTTTTTCAAACCCAGCTTAATATAAACCCTATTTAATTCTTTGTATTAAATAGGAGAATCTGTCAGTCAACATAAAATGGTTTTGCAGACTTAAACGGTTGTCATACAATCTTTAGTTTATTTAATCGAGCCTTCATCAGTAAGTAATGTATCAATCCCTTAGGATATGTGCACTACATGCTCTATTAGGCTCATTTATTTAAACTACTAAGGATATGAGATCGGTTTGGTCTTGTATTTTCAAAATTTTAAAATACTATTTTTCTAAGTTATATATGTATTAAATTAATTTAAAACGGGTGTTAGGATATTCATCCTAGCAGCTGACAACTTAACAACTCCCAACAATGATTTCTACTTTTAAACTAAAGCGTGGTTTTGTTTTCTCCATGGATTCTGAGTAGTTTTCTTTATCTTTCTCCTTAAAATGATATGTAATTAAAGTATTAGGTGAAAGTTGTGGAGAATATTAATCTTTAATGTTGGAAGAAGTTGTGATAATTTAATTCCATGTACTTCATTTATTTCTTGATCTGGCCCATCTAGATGTTAAAATTTTTTTGTGAGAACATGTAGGAACCGGGATGGTATTGTTATAGTCAACAATTGGAAAGAATCACATGAGGTTGTATGAATGAGAATGTAATTCATATGATTTAGTGCAAATAAATAGAGAAATAATCTTTGAAGGGTGTAGAGTTAGAGGACTTTAGAGTGACAGACTAAAGCACCCAACTTGGTTTATTATTTTAGGTTATGATACGAGATGTTAGCCACCAGGTGGAGGGAACCGACGGAACTCTAGAGTGAGAGCTAGTATCTTCCCTACCTAGTCGGTCTTCAGAACTATTCAAACTTTAAATTAGCCAATGTTATTTATAGCATCTCTAGTAAGGGTAAAGAATAATATTGCTCCTATTTGGCACAATATAATTTGAATACTTCCACAACATAATTTCTATACTTATTACTAATTCATGATAAGGAGAAACATATTTCATATTCAGTGTTTTTCTTTTACATAAACTCAAGTTATATTTAGAAGTTGTTTTTGTTTTGTCTAAATATCAAAAATACTAAAAAAAATTGAATTTTAATTACTGTAAAAATATTTATAGTTTAAGTAATTGTCTTTTTGAAATAGAAAGTTTGTTATTTAGAAGTGCATATTGTGAACACTCCCTGTGGGTTCAATATTCAGAGCTTAATCAAAAAGTCCTATATTACTTGATAACGATACATATACTTGCATAGTATCTCAATATATATATATATATATATATATATATATATATATATATATATATATATATATATATATATATATATATATATATATATATATATATATATATATATATATATATTAAAAAGCTAAATTCTTATTTTCTAAGGATCAAGTTTTTTGTGATATTGCAAAGTAAGACAGATTATTGAAGAATATAATTGCATACATAGTTATACTATTGTATATAAATAATCGCAATAAAGTTTCGGGCGTCGTTGCCGGGGAGATTGATTGAAAGCAAATTTCTATTTTAGAAAATCTTTTTTAAACTTAAGAGTTATTGTAGGAATATCTTATTATAGTATTTTATTTTTGTTTGTTTTTTATTTTATTTTTGCAAGAATTTGACTTTGAAATAGTAGATAGGAAGGGGATTGAAAATCAAATTGTTGATCATTTGTCTAGACTTTAGTTAGAAAAGTCATTCTGTTTTGAAAGAGAAATTAATGAATATTTTCTAGATGAAAAACTGTTCAATATTAATGAGTGGCGTCGTTGTGAACTTTCTTGTAAGTGATATTATACCCTATGGAATGACATACCGACAGAAGAGAAAATTTATATCTGAAGCTAAGACGTATTTTTGGGATCACCTATTTTTATATAAACAAATAAATAATATGATTATTCGAAGATGTGTATCTTTAGAAGAAACTTATGAAATTATTCAAAAATATTATAATTCTGATTTTGGGGGACATTTTGGTGTTGATAAAACAACATAGAAAATTTTACAATCTTGACCGCGACTTTATGTATGTTTAAAAATATAAGATAAGTATGAACGTAATAAATATTCAATAATTGTAAAGTCACACTTATCAACGCAAGTATACGTATCGCTCAAGTAATATAGGGCTCTAATGGAGTCCTAGATATCGATCTCACAGAGAGTAGTTTAGAATTACGATCTAAGATTTTAGAAAAAGCAATATTTTAATGACAACAACGAAGTTCAATTTGCTTATCTGTCACTAATAGACAATTGCAATAAATATATAATTTTAATAACTATTAAATAACGAATGATACTAATGAGGGTTTAAATGTGATATTCAATATATAAGAAAGCATCCTTCTCCTTGTCAAGAAATTATAATGAATGGATAAAGTGAATTGATTCAAATTATATTGTGTCAAATAAGAGCATACTTATTTTTTACCCTTTGGTCGAGGCATAAAGAACATTGATTAATCCTACGCTTGTTTACTGAATCTGCGGCTAGACTGAGAGGATATCGGCTCTCACTTCGGAGCTCCCATGTTCTCCTTGTCTGAGGGCTAACATCTACACTTCAGCACCCAAACGATAGGACCGAATTGAGGATTTTAGTCTGTCAGTCTAAAATCTCCAATTCTACGCCCGATAATATTATTTCTCTATTTATTTGCACCCAACTTCTAAAGGCTTTGACCTCCTTGAATCTTGGATATAATTTTTACTTTAGTTGTAAAACTCAACATATTTTAACAAATCAATTGACCAGATTGAAAGTAAATTAAGATCGAAGTGAAAAGATCATCATAATTTCTTAAACATTTTTATGGCTTCACCATTTCACAAATGTCGAGACAAGCATAAAGACGGAGAAAACTACTCATATCTCATGGGGAAAACACAACAAAACTCAGAATTCAGATTTAAAATCAAAGTCATACAAACTACAACAAGCAAATAACTTATCTATAATTTCTCCCCAAGAACACTCCTCGAAGTTCCTCTAAATCTTTTCCTTTCTTTACAGCACACAGAATTCCTCTTTGAAGTAGCAAGGAGGAAGAAATCTCTCACTTTCCGTCCACTCTTACAATCTCTCGAAGAATTCCTCACACTATTGGAACCTTTCTAACCTCCAGGAACTCTCTCTAGCAATTCCCCCTCTTCTAGACTTCTTAGGCTCGTCCAATTTTCAGCCAAAATAGTCTTTCAAAGTTGTGGATGAGCTTTCACAAGAGTTGCCTAAGCATCCCTTCAAAATTTGGCCTTATCCAAAGCCTAATTGGGTATAACCGCTGAGCTCGTCGTCGGCGGCCTCGAGGGCGCCGTCGTTGGACCTTCATAATGAATTAATTCTGGAGTGTCGGGAAAATCTCACCGTCGGCGGGGTTGATGCCGCTGTCGGCGCCCTAGTTCAATTCTGCACATTTTGATCTTTTTCACTCCAAATTTTCTCCTTTTTGAATCTTTTTGCTCTAATGACCCTAATTCATCATTCCTGCAACAAAACATCAAAAATATCTTTCTTTAAGTGCATATAAATCATAGGATTGTTATTGTGGTTTGGCTGAATTATCCAATCAAGAAATTAAAAGAATTATGGAAAAATCTGTGAATCAAACAAAAATGGATTGGTCAGTCAAATTTGACTATTCTTTGTGAACTTATAAGACTGCATATAGAACTCTTATAGGAATGTCCCCATATAGGTTAATATTTGGGAAAGCTTGTCATTTACTAATTAAACTTGAGCATAAAGCATATTAGGCGATTAAAGAGTTCAATTATAATTTGAAAGATGGTGGTGGGAAAAGATTATTACAATTAAAATAGCTTGAAGAGATAAGTAATGAGTCTTATGAGAGTGCTAAGCTTTACAAAGAAAAGATGAAGATGTGGCATGATCGAAGGATTTTTACTAAAAATTTTCAACCAGGGCAATAAGTTTAGTTATATAATGCAAGGTTAAGATTATTTCCAGACAAACTTAAGTCCAGGTGGATGGTCTCATTTGTTGTGATGAAAGTTTATCCTTATGGAGTTGTGAATATCAAAGATCATAAAACTGGGAAAGTATTTGAAGTGAATGGTCATAGGATGAAACCTTATTTTGTAGGGGATCAGCGTAAATTTAATGATCGAGTGATGTTGGGTCAACCAGAATAAACAATGTTTACGTCGGGCTGACGACATAAAACCAAGCGCTTTGTGGGAGACAACCCATAGTTCTCAGTGTGTATTTTGCTTTGATTGTTGTTTGTGTGTGATTAAAAAAATTTGAGGCTGTATTTTTTAGATTATTATGTGTTAATAAAGATTTTAAGGCTTTATTTAGTGATTTAGACATGCTAGAAGAGTATTTGGACGTTAAGTTAATTTAGCACTGGCGCTTAAGCATGTATGTTAAAAATCATGTGCAAAATTCAATTTCTAGAAGCTTTAACCACAAATTGGTTAACTTAACGTTCCATGCCTATTTTAGGACGTGTCTAGAAGTTATTTGAAGGATTTAAGCCTATAAATAGAAGGGTCCCCAGAATCATTTTTAGCCCTAAAAGCCTAAGAGAAAGAGAGATTTTGAGAAAATGACTTCATGGGAGATGGATTTGAAAAAAAAGGAAGAGACCATGAGGAATAAATTCATTAGTCAAGGTGCACAAGAGATGTATAACGATTTCTTAGCCGTTAGTATTGAAGGAATAGCAGAAAAGATCAACAAAATTGAGACTAGCGTGGCTTTACTTGAGACAAAGGTAAATGAAGTTAATGCACATCTAGAGCATATTGGATGGCAATTCAAAATGCAATTTAACCATACTAGTTATATAGAGGAAGAGTATGAGGTGATGTATCTTAAGCATAAATGGATTGAAGAAGATTGTATCAGATCTTGTCACCACCGTCCGTTTTATCAACTCTATATTCCAAACGCCCAAGGAGAGACTAATGAAAGACAGGAATTTGTACCAACAAGTGAAGAATGTAATTAAGTTCAGTGTTAGAGTTTGTTTGTTAGGAGTCGTTGTTTTTATGTGTTAATTTTAAATCTTGTTTTTATTATTTATGCATTTTATGTGTTTAATTGAGTATGTTTGTTTAGTGTTTGTATTTAGAAAAATTTTCTCATCTGAGACTCTTTGGAATGAGAATTATGTGTTGAATGTTGCTTGTAATAGTTTGTATATGAATATAGGTGTTTGTTTGTGTGAAAATTTGTGTTATTTTAGCCTCGAATTGAATTAGTTATATTGGAGAATTTTGAGAAATAGGAGAGTTAGAGGAGAAGAAAATAGTCATTTAAGTGTCGTAAGACCATTAGGGGTGGTATAATTTGGCTAATAGTACATTTTACTTATTCTCATTTTTACTCTTTCCGTCGTCTTCTTCCTCTCGAGTTTGCGATTTTAAAGTTAAGGCAAACCTTTTCGTGGAGATTTCTTGGTGGATTTGAGCCAAATTTGCTAGATTTGGATTTCTTAAGGTAAGAGCTTCACTTATATGTAAAAAATTTGGATTTTCACCATGTATTATGAATACATTTGGAAAAACCCAAAAATCACTATTCCTCGTGAAAATTGAAGAAAAATCAATAGAGATTGCATAGAAAATGTAGTTTATGTTTATAGGAGTTAAGTTTAATAGATTAGACTTAATTTTTAAAGTTATTGTGAAATTTTGTGAAATTTGTAGAATGACCCCAAGAATGAAGAGGAGTAAGGGAAAGCCCCACTTTGATTCGAGCACGTTTGTGAGTTCAAAAGCTCAGGACATATATAATGACCCTTTATAGTCACGAAAATTGATTCCTGAGAGGTGTTTTAAAAATCCAGGTGGATCCATGGAAGATTTGATCGTTCACCAAAAATGGGAACAATTCTGTTGTTTTTCTACTATGGCTGTGATATTTGTAGTATGGGAGTTTTATGCAAACTTTCCTGAGGCAGAAGAGGATCGAGTCATGGTCAGAGGTAAATCTTTTTCAACTGAGGTAATCAATATGTTCTACCATTTACCACCTGATACTTTATGTTTTTATGTGAATTATAGTCTGACTAAGATGGAACTGGACGACATTGTTTCATATTTGACTGTTGGAAAGGGAGTCTGGAAAATTACAAATGTGAGGAGAGTCAACTTTTCCACTTCAAAGTTAAGTGCACCATCAAAGGTGTAGCACTACTTTATTTCAGCTTGTGTGTTACCGACGAATTATCTTAGTGAAGTTACAAGGGAGAGAGCAACATTGAATTATTGTATTCAAGAAGGCAAGCTTATCAATATTGGAGCTTTGATTTATCAGTCTATCATCAGTTCTGCCACTGCCACTACTGCTACAGGTCTGAGATTTGCTTCCTTGATCTTCTCTTTGTGTGAGCAGGCTGGTGTGAGATATGATATATGGAAAGAAGTGTTGCTGTCTCTAAAGCCAATTACAAGTGTAAATGTGAAATCTTATTATGAGCACTCTATTTTTGGTTGGAGAGGAGGATTTTCGAGAAGTTATGTAATGTCAACGTCTGCTGCATCCATCTCTGCTGCTTCTACATCACGACCATCTACCTCACAGGCACTACTTCTAGAGGTGAGTCTACTTAAACTCAGGATCAATTATTGTAGAGGATGATGGATAATGTTAATTATACCGTAGATAAAGTTCAAAATTTAGAGCATTTTGTAGAACATATTGATGGGTATGCTAGAAGGCATAGTGATTATGATGAGAAATTTCACTCATCTTTGGAAAGCCTCATTAGGGGTAACCAAGGAGTGGAATTTACTTCATATTCAAGATACACTGATTATGTGCCTACATATGTTTGGAACAGCGGTAATTCAGATGATGAGGAGGAGGACTAAGTTTTCTTTATATTTGTAATATGTGATAGACTGTGGTGTGAACTTGAGACATTTGAACTTGTGTACTTGTTTGAACTATGTGATGTGTTGGATTTTTTTTTTTAATTTTTATTGTGATGTTTGTGTTTTGTTAGTATTTTGTTTTAAATTCTAGGGTAATAATTGTTGTTGTGTTGAGTAATGTGTTTTAGTTAATTAGGAATGAACTTATTTTTGTCTCTTTTGAAAAATTGAAAATCTTGCTAGCTTTAATTTTAAACTTTAATTTCAGAAAATTGTTACCCTGTATTTTTCTTTTATCTTGTTAGTGTGTTTGTTATTATATTTAGACTATGAAATCAAAGTTAGTGTGTTTGTTTGTTTTTATGTATGTACCCACTACTTAGAAGTCTAATGAATCTCTACATGTTGAATTAAAATTAAAATGATAAAAAATTGATGAAAAATTAATTTTACTCTTGTTTTTAATTTTATACTTGTATAATTAGGGTATAAAAATTCCTGTAAGTATGTTATTTCAATTTTTATTCCTGATTATATGTATCCGCTGCTAAACTGTTTAATTTTGTTAAAAATTTAAGTTTAGGGGGGAATGAAAAATATTTTCAAAACTTGAATTTTATTTATTCTCAAATGTGCTACAAGTGAATTTGATTTGAAAAGAAAAATGATCATGTATATGAAGTTATATTAGAGAAGTAAAATTTGATTATAGAAATAAGTAAGAAAATTTAGTTAAAATTTATAGTAATGAAGAAAAACTTTCAATTACAAATTTTTAGTGTAGAAAATGTTAAATATAGTGTAACTATTTTTAGTAAGAAAAATTGTAGTTTTGAAAAATTTAGACTTTTATTTTTAATACTTAAATTTCTTTTATTAAAAATAATTTTCAAAACTATTATTATATTTATAAGTAAAAAATTTATATCAGGACTTTGTCTTAGGAAAGGAGAAGTGGAATTCAAAACTATTAAAGACCTATCCATATATAGTTTTTCTTGCCTGAAAAAAAAGAAAAAGAAAAAAAAATGAAAAAGAAAAAGAAGAAAAAAAATAAAAAGAAAAAAAATAAGCTAGGAGCAGCTTGAGGATTAGCGCCTAATCAAAAATTGTTTCCACATTTGATCTTTTTAAAGTATAAAACTTGAGAAACTCTTAAACTTAAGGATATAATATAGTAAGTAAAATTATTCTTAATAAAATTTTTTTTAAGTGGAGATAATAAAAGGACTAAATTCTATATTTGAAAAATCTACAATATTTCTGAATTATATAGGAACTCATATTTTCATATTTCTTAACATTAAAAATTTCTAAACTTTAAGTTGGTTTCATTTAATAAATATTTTTTCAAAATTGCAACACTATATTTCTAAATCTAAATTTTAGTAACTCCTAAAAAGCTCATATACATATCATACTTATTTAGTTTTTAAAGATTGAAGTGTCACTTAATGACAAGTAGCATTTTAAGTTTGGGAGATTTTGATACACCTAAAATATATAGTGTTTTTAGACACATTTTATACCGATTTTTGAGATATTGCACTTTAATGGAAGGTATTTGTGTGTTTTTCTTTCAGATATAAGTAAAAAATGAGAAATACTAAAAGGAGTGAAAAAAGATCAAATTTGGAGCAAAAATGCAAAAAATAGTCCAAAAGTGTTTTGGCGCCTAAGTGCCAAAGGCCCCACGCTTAAGCGTCAGAGGCAGTTATTTGACGGGTTAATTAATTTTGCTGAATTTTGAATGTACATTTGAGACACCTATTGGCTAAAGAGGGTGATTATGACCACTAGAAACAAAAATATGGTTAAAATACTTGTGATAGGAGGCATCCCTTGGAAAATACATCGAATCAGGACACATTTTGAAGAGATACTAAGACACCTCTTAGAAATTATGAAATAAGGAGGCTGAGAGAAAAATGTGGGGAGTCCTGAGAAGTTCTTGTAATATTTGTAGAGAAACTTTTGGAGAGATTTTCCAGGCACCACAAATTTACTTTTTCCTTTTTGTTTTTAGTTTTATTGTGAAAGTTAAGAGTGTTGTAAGAGAGAAGAGATTCAAAGGAACTTCAAGAGTTTGGTGGAGGATTTGCGATGAGTTTTTATCTTTATTTTTAAACTACTTTTAGTTTTAACCTAGAGTTCTTTTTGGTTTGATAATGATTTCTATTTTTAAACTAAAGTGTGGTTTTGCTTTCTCCATAGATTCTGAATAGTTTTATTTATCTTTCTCCTAAAAATGATTAGTAATAAGTAATTAAAGTGTTGGATGGAAGTTGTAGAGAGTACTAATCTTTGATGTTGGAAAAATTTGTGATGAATTAATTCCATGTATTTCATTTATTTCTGGATCTAGCCCATCTAGATGTTAAATTTTGTTGTGAGAACATGAAAGAACCAGGATGACATTGTCTCAGTCAACAATTAGAAAGAATCACTTGAGCTTGTATGAATGAGAATGTAATTTATATAATTTAGTGCAAATAAATAGGGAACTAATCTTTGAAGGGTCTAGAGTTAGAGGACTTTAGAGTGACAGGTTAAAGCCCCCAACTTGGTTTATTGTTTTTGATTCTGATACTAGATGTTAGCCCCGAGGTAGAGGGAACCGAGGGAACTCTAGTCGGTCTTTAGAACTATTAAAACTTTAAATTAACTAATGTTCTTTATGGCATCTTTAGTAAGGGTAAAGAATAATATTGCTCCTATTTGACACAACACAATTTGAATACTTCAACAACAAAATTCCTATACGTATTACTAATTCATGATAAGAAGAAAAATATTTCATATTCAGTGTTTTTCTTTTACATAAACTCAAGTTATATTTAGAAGTTGTCGTTATTTTGTCAAAATATCAAAAATGACAAAAAGAATTGAATTTTAATTACTATAAAAATATCTATAGTTTAAGTAATTGTCTTTTTGAAATAGAAAGTTTGTTATTTAGAAGTACATATTGTGAACACTCCCTGCGAGTTCAATATTCGGGGCTTAATCAAAATGTCTTGTTTTACTTGATAACGATGCATATACTTGTGTGGTATCTCAATATATATATATATATATATATATTAAAATGTTAAATTCTTATTTTCTCAGGATCAAGTTTTTGTTGTTGTTGCAAAGTATGAAAGATAAGTGAAGAATATAATGACATACATTGTTATATTGTTGCATATAAACAGTCAGGATCACTAGCCCTGGGTGCAGGTGCACTAACATAATCATGGCCACGCCCTTAGAGTGGCATGGGTATGTAGCCTTCTCTATGATGGGGTGTAGGTGTGTGGGCTATGGTCGCATATGCGTTAGATAAAATCTCCCTATCTCCTCTTTTGGCTTCCCAATTTACCTTTTTTTCTTTCCTAAGCAGTTTAATCCTTTATAACATGCACAACACAATAAAATACGTTCCTCAAGTGTAATATTATTATCCAAATGCAACAAAATATGAATGAAAATAAGGAAAAAAATCTCATATATTTTGTTAACGTCAAGGAGACATGTGTAATGTCGCTTCTTGAACTCAGCATAGGTGGTGTGGAAGATATACTTTGCTTCTAGAGGAGAGAATATGTTTGAGGTATTGGTTAAACTTATTGTGATTTTCTAATGTTATGTTTAAACATAGATGCATCGATTGATTGGTGAGCTGGTCAGATTATCTCTCTTAGGGTTTCACTAGAATTAATGATGATCACTCTGAATGATGTATGTAGAAGCAGAAGTCATAAGAACATTCCTATGTTTACCTATCTTTAATATGATATTTTTCTGCATGTAGAGGTTCAAAGTGAAGAAGGGGTAGAATATCACAGTCAGGATGTTGTTGTTCAAAATCGTTGCAGGTGCTTCTCATGTCTTGTAGCTCCCCAACTCTTGAGTAAGTGTCAACACATATTGAAGGAAGGCATGTGTTTATTGGTCTAACAATGAGCCATTTAGATTTATAAGGAATGGAATACAAGGAATCATGGGTCAACCTAATAGAGTGATTGGCCATTGTAGAAGAGGAATTACAGGATGCCTGAGAGTTTCTTGCGCACCTTGAGGCTGAAGAAATAATTTATAAGTTGAAATTTAATGAAATTATTCTTGAATTGGATAATGAAATTATTCTTGAATTGGAGGCAACATTAAAGGCTTCCATTGGTGTAAGATACAAGGTTCTAATAGCAAAAATCAAAGCATTATTAAAAAAAATTTAAAAGAATTATGAGGAGACCCAACAAAGTTTGAAAGAGTTTGAGACCAAACTTACTTTTCTTCAATTGCACCATAATCTGAACCAATTAGATTAGTCTATGTCGGCATTTGCCTAGTTTTGCAACATTTCTCCCAAATTCCCCTCTCAAATCTCTTCAGAACAAGTGAAATAATCTAAATTCTACTCCTATTTATGACCTCTTGGTGTTCTTGGACAATTCCAGGACTTAGAAATGCAAAAATGTGCCTCTCCGACCATCTTGATTCGTCAAATAACTCTCGGGGGCATGTTGAAAGTGCACAAGACAGTTTTGGTGCCTAAGCACCAGTCTGTGGCACTTAGGCGCCACCTTCCAGGTTTCCTGGGATGTTTTGGTGCCTAGGTGCTAGGAGTTGGCTCCATGGGACCAGGGGAGCAGCGCCTAGGCGCCAGAAGCTGATTCCTAGGCACCAGTTTGCTGGTTTACCCTTTTCTCCAATTTGCCTTTATTTTGCTCCATCTCAAATCCAATTGCTCCATGTTTCCTACCTATTATACCTATAAGAAAAATATGAAAATACCATTCTTTAAAGTGCAATTTTATTCAAAAATAGGTGTAAAATATAAAGGAAATTAAGGATTCTAAAAGACATATTAAAATCCCCTAACTTATACGTTACTTGTCCTCAAGTAACACTACAACTTTCAAAACTAAATTTGTTAATTTGAGGTAGTGGGTTTCTTTAGGATTTCCTACAATTTTGCCTCAAGAATGCCATAGTGCAACTATTATAAATTCTAGTGAATCAAGCTAGGACTAGGGTATAAAAATATCTTGTATTCAAATTATGAATTCTGATTTCCTATCCATTTTAAATTTAGTTGCAATTTGTCAAACTTTGGATTCTTATAAAGATATAAAGTAGATTTTTAAGCACTCTATTAGTAAAATTTTACTAATAATTTTATGACATAAAAATAAGCTTATGATTGTATCTAAGTCTTCTCCTTTAAGAATTTTCAAGTGAAACCAATTTTTTGTTAGTGTGAAAACAAGTTTTAATAAAGGCTCAAATATTATAAAGTGTAAATTTAAGAATCATATTTTTTTCAAAAAATATAATTTTTTTTACCATAAATAGTAAAATCATTTTCTTTTATGTTTCCTACAAAGTACCTCAACTCTAGGACATTCCTATTTTCCCAAAATCTCAACTAAGTTTTCTATAACATCCCTAAAATAAAAATTATAGTACCGTAAAGGTAACGCCGCACACCATAATTCATTTTAAAGTTATATTAATTTAATATGTAGACTACTGAGAACAAATAAGGTTTAGCTTTTA
>NEWO01000444.1:365364-385554 GCA_003013225.1 Phalaenopsis aphrodite | reverse complement strand
TGAATAAAGTCTAAATAAAAATGCAAGTATAAGCATAAAAATATAAAAACAACCAACTACATTTATCCAAAATTATTAAAAGTATAAAATAGTGACAAATTTAAAGTTTCATTACAACAATTCTCAAGGAAATACATCGACATAGCAGTAGTAGCAATAGTGAAACTACAATTATTGAATATATCCACAATCAACATCAAACAATCAAATTTACTCAAACAACTAAAACAACACTCCACAAATAGTGACAACTCAAAAACAAACTAACACATATGTACGTTTGATTGTCTTCCAAGAAACCCTTGGCTTAAAGTTGTCGACCCGACAAATAAGGATTACTCACATATCAAAATTGTACTTTAGTAATCCCCGATCAATCGCCCAAGCTTTTGCTAAACTTGGAATTTTTATTAAATCCTCAAATTTTAGTTTTACTTTAAATCAAATAAGAGCACAATTATTATATTTAAATATGAGTTACTACGCAAGTATACATATCGTTATCAAATAATATATGACTTTTTTTATTAAGCCCCAAATATCGAACCCACAGGGAAAAAATACAATATGCAACTAAAATCAAAAGAAATTAGATAAAACTATTTCTAGATATTTATAATCTTACTCAAACTATAGATGTTATGATATGAATGAAAGTTTGATTCTTTTTTGTAATTTTTTATTATTGAAAGTAAAGTAAACAACTAACTAAACTTAACTAGATAATTGTAAGATGAAGGCAATATAAATAAAATATTTGTTTTCTTATCATGAATCAGTGATAAGTATATGAATTATAATGTGGAAATATTCAAATTTTGTTGTGTCAAATAAGAGCAATAATATTTTTAACCCTTACTAGAGATGTTATAAATAACATTGGTTAATTTAAAGTTTGAATAGTCTTGAAGACGAGTTAGTTAAGGAAAATACTAGCTCTCACTCTAGAGTTCCCTCTTCTCCCTCCACCTAAGGGCTGACATCTTGTATCAAAACCAAAAACTATAAACCAAATTGGTGGCTTTAGCTTATCACTCTAAAGTTTTGTAATTCTACACCCTTCAAAGTTTATTTCCTTATTTATTTGCACTCAATCATATGAATTACTTTCTCATCCATACAATATCATGTGATTTTTACCATTAGTTGACTGAGACAATACCAAAATTATCCAAAATTACCAAAATACTACCCTTCAAAGTTTATTTTTCATATTTATTTGCACTCAATCATATGAATTACTTTCTCATCCATACAATCTCATGTGATTCTTACCATTAGTTGACTGAGACAATACAAAAATTACCCAAAATTACCAAAATACCCCTACAACCATTAATAAAATATTTGCAAACTAGAAAGCTGTCAGAGGATAAGCCTGAGGCATGCCACATCTCAAAAAGAGCTATGTCATATGCTCTAGTGGGTGATGTCCTCTATAGAAGATAGTTCAATTGGATGTGGTTGAGATGTCTAAGCAGAGCAGAAGCACAAAATATTATCAAAGAAGTACATGTTGAATTATGTGGTGCTCACCAGTCAGAGTCAAAGATGAAGGTGAGGATCAAGAGACTCAGACATTATTGACCAGCAATGATATTTGATTGCATAGATACAACCAGAATGTGTCACCTTTACCAAGTGCATGGGGTGTTCTTACACCAACATCCGACTATGTTACACCTAACTGTTGCCTCGTGGCTATTCGAGTGTTGGGGCACAGACATATTAGGTCCGATAGACCCTCCATCCTCTTAGTGACATATATTCATTCTTAACTCTACGGATTATTTCTCTAAGTGGGCAGAGGCGGTGTCGTTAGGAGAGATTACAACACAGCATGTTTTGCAATTTTTTAAAAGTCAAATCGTCTACCATTTCAGTTTACCGCGTAGAGTGATTTCCGGCAACGAGACAGCCTTCAAGAGCACAAAGATTAACAATTTTGTCAAAATACAGGGGATAGACTGGAGGTACTCTACAATTTACTATCCCAGGGCAAACGGCTTGGTTGAGGCCTTCAATAAGGCGCTCATGCAAATCTTAAAGAAAAAATTGGACGGATACAAAAGAGATTGACATAATAAACTATTAGAAGTTTTGTGGGCCTACCAGACAACATTCAAAACTCCCACTTAATGTACACCCTACGCAATTGTGTACAAGTTTGAGATTTTACTACCACTAGAAGTCCAGACATCGTCTCTCAAAGTCGTCATTGTCAATCAAATCATAATCGAAGAAAGTGCAAAACTCAGACTTGAAGAATTAGAAAGTTTCAAAGGAAAATAGCTAGAAGCACAGCAACATTTGAAGCTCTACCAAGCGATGATGGTGCAGACTCATGACAAATTGGTCCGTTCGAGGGCGTTCAAAGTTGGTGACCTCGTTCTTGTTCTCAAAAAACATGTTCTTGCACAACGCAAGCTAGGTGGAAATTTTGAACCAACTTGAGAGGGACCATTTATTATAGAAAAGGTTTATTAAGGAGGATCTTACCAGCTGGTGGATTTCCAGGGCGAAAGACCCATGTTGTTGGTTAATGATCGCTACTTGAAGATATATTTCCTGACATTAAGATTACTTGAAATCAATTTTTTGAAATTTTGATTGCTCTGGGGTTATTTATTTGGCCAAGTGTCTGTGACTGGGTCCAAAATTTTGTAATAAAATTAACAATGATAAAAAGAAAATTTTAGAATTCGCTCACTTTAATTTCCTCCTTTTTGTGTCTAATTTTGAAATTTCATTAAATTAAATTAAATTACATAAATAAAATTTTCACATGTACAAATTAATTTTTTTGTTTAATGAGTGCTTCATTTTTGTTCTTGTTCGTGTTGAATTTCAGAACACTGATGTTTTTGTGTCTTCTCCGAAAAATGTCGGGACGAAAGCTGATTTTCTCTTTTAGAGACGGCTTGAATCTCACACTGAACAGAGAAATGGCAGCTCAGGGTGGCATCATAGATTTTGATTTAGACTTCGGTCAGGTCAACGTAAACTATGAGGGTCCCCCAATGGACATAGTCAGTCGCCAAGAAAAAGAAAGATTATCGTCGCTGCTGAGGATCGGTACTAAAGAAAACTCCTCGCTAAAGAGGAAGAAAGTAATAACACAACAAAATCCGATGGAAGCGACTAGCCATTTATCATCCATGATAACTGCACCAACAAAGAATTTAGTCAGTGATGATGATGAAAGAGTGTCAGATGCACCAATGAGAAGAACACAACGTCGTAACGCTAATCATCGCAAGCACAGAGCTTTTCAGGAGAACAATGTGGAATAAAAATTAAAATTTTTTTAAGTATATTTTATTTTTAATTAATTAAATCTCAAAAACTTAAGTAAATTATAAGTCATTAAATACTAATCACCATGGCTTAAGGTTTTGGGGGGTTTAAAGTTACTGTCTTTAGGTGTGTTCTTTGATTTTTCCAGAGTCAGAAAACACCTCTAAGTGTAAAAGCCCTAATTTTCAAAATAAATCACCTCTATTTAATTAAAAAATTATAAAAATTAAAATATAAATCAAAAAATTATAAAACTTATTTTGGTAGGTTCATTGTGACCAGAGGGCCCTATGAAAAATGTAAATTTGATTTAAATAATTGAAGATATCACTTTATGTAATTAGGTCAATAAGATGAAAAAAATAATAATAAAAATATAAATTTAAAAATCTAAAAAATTATCCCACACTATAAAAAATAGTCATATTAACTTTCTGTAAAAAATTGAAATTATTTTGAATTAATTTACTCACTAAACTTGATTTTCTAAGTTAAATATGATTTTTGCACTAAATTAATTACATAAATTAAATTAAAGGTCAAAAAATTATAAAAAGTAGTACTCTGTGTTCCTTGTGGTCAGAGACATCTAAGAAAAATAAAATTCAAATTAAAATAAATATTTGATTTTTAAGGTATATTTTAAATTTTAAATAATTAAAAATAATTAAAAATCATAAAAATCACTTAAATTGAAAAGTGTCTCAAAATGTCACAATTGGTTCCTTGATCACTTCGGAGCAATTAAAATATATTTTTAAAAAAAATTTCAAATAAAGTTATAGATTTTTAAAAGCTTAAAAATGAATTTTCCATAATTTTGCAACAAAATAATTTAAAAAAATAAAATATAAAGTACAAAAATATGGAATTTGTTTCTTTGGTTTTTTTGGACTTAGAGAGATTTAATAAAAATGTAAAAGTTAATTTTTAACTTAAAATAATATTTTATATTTAATTAATACTCAAAATCATTAAATAACTATAATAATTAAAAGATAAATTGAAAAATCATGAAAATTGGTCCTAGTGGTCCTCAGACTTAGGTGAATCTCCAATAATTTTCTTAAGGATATATAGTTTGTTTTGATTGATTAAATGAATTAACTTTGAAAATTCCTATTTTTGAATAAAATAGTTATTAAAAACAAGAAAATCACATTTTCTCCTCTGATATTTTATTTGACCCTTGAGTGGGGTACTATAAAAATTTTAAAGTTATTTGTGTTCTATGTAATAAGTTATGAAGTGGAGGGCATAGGGGCAAAATGGTAATTTTGAACTTTATGCTTTAATTAAATTTTTGGATTAATTAAAGGGTAAATGGGTAATTTTGATCATAATAGACTCTTTTGGATGATTGAAACATAAGAGATTAAATGGTAGAAACTAATTCTTCACTTTTCTACAATAATAGTATAAATGTAATTTCCCCCAATTATTATAATTCAGAGGTTAATTAAATTAAAAAATCCTTAGGTGAGGTGTTTTATTTTGGAAAATGATAATTCACTAATTTAAAATCACTAGTTAATATTTAAGTGACATTATAATCATTGATAAGGATTAAAAATACCATATAATTTAACATCCATAAAAAATCCTGAACTCATCTACACATAAGTCTTAAGGGCTTAGTAATAAACTAGGTTTAATTTGGATTTGTTTAATGAGGTTTTGGAAAGAAACAAAACTAATTATGAACATTTTGCAAATACCCAGCTTTCATCGTGAACATGAAATTCTTGATAACCTAATCTTGCCTTTAAGGGCACACATTTATATAACTTTTAAAAGAAATATTAAATGATTAATTTTGTACCCCTCTCATGAGACAATTGAAACATCAGGTTCACTGAGCATAGGGCAGTTTAATCAGTCAAACCCTAAAATTAACTTTGGATGATTACTCGAACAATATAATAAGTTCAAATGAACTCGGAATGTTTCAAAAAATTCTAAAGGTCGTTAGGGGTTATGCTTCGAACACCCTTATGATCTTTTGGATATTTTGAAGGACGAACGAATATATTATACTTTGTTCTAGAAAATCATCCATTAAAACTTATAGGGGAACATTAGGTTGTGATATAGAACTTAGTAGGGGTAGCTTGAACCTTTTTCCCTGTTTGCCTTTCCTGCAATTTTATTTAAATTTCTACAAAACTCACAATTAAAACATACTCTGCTACTTACACTTGTTTACTTTACTCTGCAATACTTGAAACAAATCTGCACGTGACATCAAAACAAAAACAACCTTCCAAAATTGATCAGCTTTTTTCAAAATTAAATAACATTTTCAAATAAAAAAAAACAATTTTATTACACATCATTTTGAATGTACGGGAGTCCCTCGGATGAGGCAACCCACGGTTGCTAATGAGATCTCTCCGATTTAAATGAGCTTAACAACTCGTTTAAGCTAAGTAAATTTAAAAGAAAATAGTGGTACTGAAACGAGCGAACCGTGGGATCCTAATCGGTGTCGCTCTAATCAACTTTAACCTCCCATCCCATGATGATTGAACTGAAACTTATCATTTAAACCTTTAAACCGTAGACTTTAAGATTGCTACATCAACGAGGAACTTAGAGCTAACTACGGGGGCAACATTCTACAACTGCAAGTGGATCTACAGCAACAATCTCTTCTTTAAAATTAAATAACAAGTCATAGAACTTTGAGGTAGTCTGCTTAGTGCAACATAAATCCTCAACATCATCTTTAGGCTTTTGCACAACTATGTTGTGCTATTTAAACCCTAACTCACCTTAGGTTCTGAGGTTGCCACTTATTGTGACATAAGTCCTCTTATCTTCTAGGTTATTTGTATGATTGTGTCATGTAAATATAAGCCTTAAATAATAATAATTGGCAGGATGAAATATTAGAAAATATCATCTCACCGAACTTGAAGCCAAACTATAGGATAGCTTGAGAAGTCATATAAGTTCTCTTTTGGATCTATGTCATCCTCTAGTTTTTCTTTCTTTAGATTCCAAAATAAAATGTTCTAAATTTGATCTTCTCTCATTTAACACTTCTTTGTCTGACCTTGAGAATCCTAACCTTTTGAAATTCTTTAAGGCATGATTTTATGATCAAAATCAAAAGTTTTCTTAAGAGACTTTGGTTTCTTAAGATGTAATTAACTATAGTGGCTTGCTCTTATAGAAAACTTTAAGAACCCAGTTTATTATAAACCCTACCTAATCTTTCATATTAGATAGGGGAAATTGTCGGCTTATATAAAAAATGGTTCACAAACTAAACGAATGTCATAAATTTTTTAGTTTATTTAATTGAGCCTCACAGTCTCGTATTTTCAAAAATTAAAATATTACTTTCTCAAAATTAAAAAAATATTTTTTAAAAAATAAAATTTATATGTATATTAAATTAGATTTAAATTACCAGAAAGTTATACATGTCTACTTTTATTTTTAGTGCCTATAGTAAGGATTATGCTTCCTTTTTAGTTCAGTTTGATTTTCAGCATTTATTTATGAAATTTTATTTTTCTTCCAACTATATATATGTAGTGATTGTAAAATGTTTAAAAAACAAGTTTGAGGGAGAGAAAAATGAATTTCAAATTAAACTTTATTTGTCCTTAAAGAGACTACAAATAAATTTAATTTGAAAAATGATTTTTGTTATGTGGAGTGCTATTAAGGATACTAGAATTTAATTATAGAAATGGAATAGGAAAACTTAGTAGAAACTTTTAATAAAAAGGATGAAACTAGAGTTAAGATATTTATTAAAAAACAATTGGAAAATGATTTTACTATCTATAGTAGGAAAAGTTAATTTTTTTTTTAAAATTAAGGATTTTTAAGACAATACTTTTTGAAGAATTCAGACATTATTAAAATTCTTTTTCAAAAACTTAGTAGTATTACTTAAGGACAAGTAATGTTTAAGTTTGAGGGATTTCGACATGCCTAAAGATGTGTTATTTGTCTATATACATTTAATACTTATTTTTAGTGTCATTTCAATTTAAAAGAGTTATTTTTGTATTTTTTATTATAGGTACAATAAGTTAGGCAATTCGATAAAAATGAGGAAAGATGGAGGAAAATGGGTTCACATAAAGCAAAAAAGCACAAAGTGAACTGGTACTTAGGTTCCAGCTTCGCTGCCTAAGCGCCATACCTTGTACATGGAAATAGATAACTAAGCGACATGACATCAGGACTGGCGCCTAGGCGTCAGACAGTTATCCTGCTCTTCTAGAAGACTGGCGCCTAAGTGCCACAATTGGGTGACTATGTGCCAAGATTACTTTTTTTTTTAATGCAATGCATTTTGACCAATTTTGTAGGGGCATTTGAAGTTACTCTTAGGGATTTCGAGGGTTATCTTATGGGGACTTAAAAAAGAAAGAAGAAAACGGGGGGCTTGGGGATCTCTTCATTTTGGGAAGTGTCTTTTGGAATTCTCAGTGACTCTTGACACTTAGGAAGAAGAGAGAAAGAGAGAAATTGAGAGATTTATTCATTTCTTGTATTTATCTTTTAGAGATTCTAGAGGAGTGTAAGGGATTGCTATTTGCTGTGCAAGGAGGGTGTGAATCTTCTATAAATATAAGACTTGTAATCTTTTTGTGTTTGCTTTGAATTATTACAATATAGTTGTATGATTTCATTTTCATTTGTAATGAAGAATGTATGTGTTTTCTCCATGCTTAGTGAGTAGTTTTACTTACTCTTTCCTCTTATAATGAAGTAGTGACATGAATAGAAAATTTTATTTAGGATAAATAAATTTTAATTTCCATGTGATGAATAAAATCTCCATTGCTTCATTGACATAATATACTGGTCATAGGTTATGTTAAAATCAGTTGTAAGTTGAGACTAAGACTCAAAAGAGCGGTGAATTCACAACTTGAGTATACTCACATTATTTGGTTGGCTATGATGAAGTAGTCAGGTAGCGATGCAATTTTTAAAGTAAATATACTTCATGATCTGCTTCTATTAGGAGCTTCTAAGTGACAATTGATTTAAGTGAATGGGTCTCGTACCATGAGTTGTAAGGCTTTTTAACCGCCTTTCCATCTCTGCTAGTTGTGTAAACCTAACAAAATATTAAGCTTATCCATACACTTGGAAGAGGGTAGGTAGACATATGTTATTTGTTGACAAAAAATTATTATATAATTCTATAAATTCTTCTACTGCTTATGTCATTATCTTCATTCCAAGAGGGAAGAGATTTGGATTATATAAGAACTTTCTAAAATTTTACCAACCATCATAGATTAGGTTTTTATTTAATTTAGTTAACTGTAATTTTTAAAGTAAAGTAGTGAATTTAGGAAAATCTAACTTTTTGGAAATTTCAGCTAAGATGAGTTATTGTAGACTAGAAATTTTACCGAAATCGTTACGAATTAACACCTTTTCTCATAGGATCAATACTCGGGGTTTTTGAAAGAAAGCTCTGTATTACTTGATCAGTATGTGCACTTGCGTAGTATCCCAGGTGTGTAAAATTGAATTGTGGAGAAAAATGAGAATAATCACACCACAATTTTAAAATGTAATTCGTACAGATTCAACTAAAATTCTCTTTGTTTTTCTTACTGTCACTTCCTTCCCCGGTAGTGACACCAGAAACTTGATCCACCCTCGGGAATATCACAATTTTTATAAGTCTTGGTAAATGCACTAGAAATTTGTTCTGCTCCCTAAAAAAATGATCGAGTTCTTAAAATTAGGTATTATTACTCACTAGAGTTTCTAACACAAGTATACGTATCATTTTAATAATATAAGACTCTATTGAGTCGGGAATGTTGATCTCACAGGGAAGGGGAGGTAGATAATTCCTAAGACGAAGTTCTAGTTTACTACTTTAAGATCTTAGTTTGGAATATCGTTAAAGGGGGTCTTTCTAATAATTAATCCTAAGTTTGTACTAAATTAAAGATTGTTAAGAGTACTTTTCTCTTGTGAATTACTAGGTAGTTTATAGGTATTACTACTATGAATTGTGATGTTATAATGATAAAAGGAGCATAAGACTCATTTGCCCTCTTTCGAGTGCATAAATAAGTATTATTCAAAATTTGGCTCTTGTTTCGAGTTGTCACCCTAGAAACTCCTCATTCAAACTTTATCAGAGCACATCTCTCTCAATTGCAGTGCCTCATGACTACTACACCATAGCTATTTGAACAATGTGAATATTCTTTGTTGTTTCGTCATTACTCTCTCGAGTCCTAATGGGTCACAACTGATTTCAATAAGTTGTATGACCAGTACAAAAGGTAAATTAAGCATAAAAGAATACTCATCACATTAACCAATAAAACCAATTCCATAACATTAATGATTCTACAGATCTAATCTAACAATCACATGAGAAAAGTATAAAAAATATACTCACTACACTTGTTAAACACAATAGTAAACTTCCGTTAATCCAAGCAATTTCATCAAATGTGTTTACAACAGAAATCAAACAATATTAAACTTGATACTTTAGCTTTTTCTCTTTGAAAAGAGAGCAAATTTTATGGACAAAGTCTTCCATAATGCTGCACACAATGCTAAAGCAAAGCCCTTACAAATTCTCTCAAATTCCCCTCTCAAAGCACAAATACACTCACCCCTTATGTATTTTTTTTCTCTTACAAAATTGATTATGAAAGAAAAATAATATTTATATAACAATGAAATGAAATTGCATGAATGTTTTTTTTCGTTTTTTTATTTGAGTCTTTAAAGAGTTGTTGTCAATCATTTTTTATTAGTAAATTTAATAGGCATAAAATTAAGTAATTATGATTAAACTTCATGAGAATATTACACTAATTTTTTGTTTTAAATACAATATTCAGGTTACTTTGAATATTTCTTTGTAAATTAAGCCCTTATATTTCATTGAACTCTGATCTATCAAGAGATGAGATGGGATTTAAGTTAGTACTGACTTAGCTTATGTGTATTTAATTTTAGAATTGATAACTCTTCAATTTCCTAAATGTTTTTCAACAAATCTCTACCAAAGCAAATAAATTTAATAACAACAGAAAATCAATTATTAACACTTGGATATCAAGATGCTTTGTTCATGAGTCTAATGTATTCTTCTTTTAACATGAAAATAATAAAAATAAAAACAACAAAAAATTCACAAGAACAACAATCAAATAACGTCTCACTAATACCACAAAAATACCGAAAATAACAACATAATAATACCACAATAACATATAAATAACACCAAAAAAATACCATCATAAAATTATAATAGCACTCTAATAAAACTAACTGAATACCACCACAGAGCCACAACAATACCACTCAAATTACATAATAATACACTGGTAACACCGCAATAACACCTCAGTAGCATTACAATAATACCACAAAAATATCACAATAACATCATAATAATACAACAATAACACTATAATAACACCTCAATAAAATTTAAATAACACCACAATAATAATGCAATAACACGATAATAACATCGTAATAACACTATTTGAATAAGATCGTAGAACCGTCAAGATATCTCTCAAATAACACCACAATAACATCTAGATAGTACCTCAATAACACTACAAAAATACCGCAATAACATCATAATAATATCACAAAAATACCTCATTAACATCACAAAAATTCTAGAATGACACCATAATAACACTACAATAACATCTGAATAATACCACAAATATACTGCAATAACACCATAATAATACCATAATAACACATGGATAACATCACATTAATAACGAAATCACCATAATAACACACCAATAACACCAGTCGAATACCACACAAAACCGTCACAATATCACTTAAATAACACCACAATAACATGACAATAATACCTAATAACACAACAAAAATATAACAATAATACTAAAATAATAAACTTAAAAAACACTTCAATAACATCAAAAAATTACCCCAATAACATCACATAAATACCACAATAATGTCATAAATTAATATCCACATTTCAAGCACAGCTAAACTCACACCTGTTTCAAGCTTTTCACAAAATATTTTGAGAATCCATCACCTCTATTTTAAACATCTCATCATTATTTTCAGATTTTATTACCTCTATTTTAAATTTCTAACCGGTTTTTTCGATTTCATCATTAATATTTTTCATTCAACAAGATCGAAAAAAAAAGTTTATTCGAAGTGAATGATTTTGTTTATAAAAAATGAATATGGTCAAGCCATATCATGCAAAAAAATATAACACGGGTTTATTTTTATTCAGTGAGACAGTTGATTACATAATTTGATTGGAGCCGGGAAGCATAGATACATAATATTCTATTCAGGGATGGGGTCGTTTGTGGGTCGTTTGCTCATCGATTTAGGGTTTCGTTTCAAGGTTTCTCTATAAATTCCTCCATTTCGTGATCCGCCGTCGGCCAGAGAAGAGCAAGAAAAATCGGAGGCTGCGGCACCAACCCTTCCGCTCAACGGAGACCTCTGCAACCAGGCATCATGGTCGAAGTTTCTCCTCTCGTTTCACTGTTTTATTTACCTGATAATTCGTGCTAACCATTCGTCCATCCTTCTATTTCTCATGAGCAGGTGAAATACTCGAAAGAGCCATCCAACCCTACCAAGTGTAAGCAATCTTCGCTATTATTGGTAGTGAATAATAGATCTTTGCGTATCCTTAGGCCGTTTTCTTCATTCCTAGCACAATGTGATCTGATTTTTGGTTCTCTTTTGCAGCTACGAAGGCGATGGGGCGGGACCTCAGGGTTCATTTCAAGGTGCTTTTAGAAGTGTTTGCATGATCAGTTGATTTTATTTGTTGATTTCACGGTGTTTGGGTCTCTTAATTTTATATTTTAGGTGCTAGGCATTGATTTCTCATTGCACGGATAATGTGATTCAGAAAGTTGAACTTCATCAGGATTTTTTATCCTGGGCACTATTCATACTTTTGATAAGTATCCTATCTGAGAGATATTGTAGTATTTATTAGGGGCTATTATTTTTATTGTTTGCTTTTATTAAATTTGTTAGCTGAAATAAGTTGATGCAAGAAAAAATAAGGCCAACTTTTAAACATTCATGTTTGTGGAATTGATAGATGAAATTCAATGATTGTTCTCATCCAATGAAAAAAAAGGAGCGTGATTTGAAAAAAAAATGATGAATTTGTTTCCATGCTAATTGTTTTCTAAGATTAAATCACAATAAAGTTGAACTTTTAACTTTATAGCATTTTCTGACATCACAATATTTCTAAAATTTAGAAGCCTTAAGCCTAAATGAAATGAAGGCAAACTAAACTGCCTACACTCCCAAGAAACCTCTTTCTCACTGGACAGTGGTAGCAATCATTCTGCAACCACATGACTAACATTAGAAATCAAACAAGCAGATAAACAACCATTACAAAAAACAATAGTCAAAACATATCAATGGAAATGGGATTATGGTTCTTGTTAGGAGATATGCCAAAAGTGCCCGGTGGCATCAATTTTGTAAGGTGACGTTAGAGATTATTTCAATAACCAAACCAAAAAATAGGAAAGAGTGTTCTATCAAAAGAATAATAATAAAAAACCTTCCTTAAAGAATGGAAAATAGTAAAGTAACCGGTTTTAAAGCAGACCTTAATGCAAGCTAGAGAGATAATTGTGCTTCCATGGAAAAAGGTAGGAGCATCATGATGCTAAAAAAAATATCTTTTTTGTTGATGAAGGAAAAATTGGTGTTGTCTTTGTTCTTTGTAGGAAGCTAACTTGCACCTCACATTACACCGTCTACATAGATTGTGCCACTCCATACTTTGGACATCATGTGCTATTTGCATTATTAGCTATTATATTCATTTTAAATGGTTAATCAGTATCAATTATTTTACATTGGACTGTAAAAATCAATTGGAAATTGGTAGGTTCCTTGTATGAATGATTATATATGATATATCATCTAACTTGATTTATAAAAAAACAAAGTAATGCGTCTTTTGTCCCTGTAATTTGGTTCTTTTTCAGTGCCTGCCTGGTTGCATGCATTGAGAGTGGATGCTTTTTGAAAATGGAATGTAAAATAAATGCATTGTATTTAGTTTACTTTGAACTATTTGGTTGGATGTAAATTAATGCGGATGTAAACCAATTGCAAGTGAAGCATTTTTTTTCTTTCTAGTTTGGTTGTGCAAGCAATTGCAAGTGAAGTAATTTTTTTTCCTGTTTTCTCTTAAAATTCTGAGAGAGAAATTGAATTAGAGAGTGAGTGAGCATTCATTCCTGTGGGGAGGCAGCCTAATGTTTGTAAGGTTGTAACTTCTGATTTGAACAAAATTTGGGGCCCTAAGCAATAATTTGTTTTATTTTTCACTAAGCACCCAAAAAATACTTATGCAAAATTGATGAATCCAGCAAAACTTTTATTTAAACTGAGTGATTAATTCCATTGTTATTCGATGTAATGTTCTTAACAATTAACATGTGGTTCATGAAACATTATAAATAGGCTTTGTGATGCTTTTTGTTATATTCCCCATATCATATATTTGACAAATTATCTCATCTATAAATCAAATTATTGTGGCATATTATATTTATTAGTTCATGACAATATATGTTGTAAATTTTCAATATTATATAATCCTTTTTTGTCTAAAGTAAGGACCAGACAATTGCATTCTAATTAGTGTGGCTAGACATGATTTCATTAGGATGTTGGATCTCATTTTATCGAAATTCAGATTGTTCTTTCCAAGATAGCCACTTTTTTCGTTTGCTTTCTTTTCAAATATTTTTTTTCGTGCATAATTGATTATGTTATCCTTTTTTTGTTTCATTTTTATGGGTATCATTATTTTTGGTTTAATTTTATGCTTACTCTTTAATATAAGCTATCTTAGTTTATTTTATTTTTATGTTATTTATGTTCTAATGTGAAATAAATTCATGTTTCATTTTTTATGCATTTGTTATTTTAAACAAATTAAAAAAATGTTTTGTTTACTTTTTTCATCGTCAAATCATCATTTTAGGACAAGACAACTATCGATGAAAATCATCAGCAATGGCTTTGTAAACTTTCCATCAAGGAAGGACTACTTTGATTGCAACATCTATCGGCTATGCATTAAATCTATTGGTTACTCTTTATGACCATTTCTAGTGTTGGTCCTCCATATCCCACTATTTTTTTCCCGTCTCCAACAAGAACCGTTGTTGGTGTCCTGCAAATTTATCTTTTGAGTCCTCCATTTTATGTGGCAGCAGGCTTGTTGTTTAAATCCATGGTTAGAGTTTTGACATTTGAGGCTAGCCATTAAATTGTTGGAGCGTTGTTTTTGTCGCCAAACGAGTACCTTTCAACATCTTAAAGGGAGGTGATTGTGGACATTTTGAGGTGTAGTAGGCTGGAGATGAAAATGACAAGTTGGCTTTAGCAATTTTTGTAGTTGCTTTTGGAGGAAGATGTGATTGTTGGAGTTGGCATAGTTAGGAGTGGGTTGAGGGATTTTTTTTTAAATATTAAAAGCATCTAAAAAATTTCTATTAAAGCAACTTATTTTTTTAAAATGCCAAAAAAACTGTTGTGTTATCTATTTTGTTTATAATGAACAAAAAAAAAATCTAGTATTGACCTCCTCAAACTTGGTTTTAATGTTCAGGGTATTTACATACATACCTCCCAATTCTTATGGTTTTTTTGTTCTAACACAAACCTTTTTATTACATTTAAACAACCCAAATCTTTCATATCATGTAAAAAATACCACTATTTTAACTTTTTAAAATGAATAAAGTGCCAAAATAGCCCCCGACTATTTACATAGGGCCATTATTATTCCGGAGTTCATAGAAGTGCAAAATCTGTTTCGACTATGTTAAAAGTGAGTTCTAATAATCTTTAATGGTGATTATTTCAGCCCTAATTTAAAGAGTATGGGGACTATTTTGGTACTTGTATAAACTCTTGGAACTAAAATGGTTCCCATGTAAATAGTTGGGGATTATTTTGTCACTTAACTCTTTTTGAAATTGAAACACACCTTTCATGCATTGGTAAGGTGACATATCTGTAAAGAAATTGAAGTTTATGTGTTAGATTTGCAAATTCATAAGAATTGATTAATCTGTATGTAAATATTTCTTAATGTTTTCAAAACAAACTAATTTGTTTTCTTAAGTTAAAAAATAATTTTCCTTTTTTTCTTATGATAAAGCAAAAAAAAAAACAAAAAAAAACTAATATTAATAATTGAGGCATTTGGTCAGAAATATTCTTTTGATAAGGTGAAAGTTTGTTTTTCTCAAGAATTGAGTGATCTGTTTGTAAATATTTCTAAATGTTTTTAAAAGAAATTAGTTTGTTTTCTTAAGTTGAAAAAATAGTTTGTTTTCTTTTTTTCTTATGATGAAGGAAAAAAAAAAAAACTAATAGTGACAATCGGGGTATTTGATAAGGTGAAAGTTTGTTTTACTCATTGTGGAGCTTTTGGGTGCTGCAGAAACCCTGCTTATAATTTTCTTTGACTGATGCTTCTACATCCACCTCACTCGAGTGTGTAAGAAGATCCTTTAAATAAAGCTCCAATGTATGTCTTCATCATAAGAGCAATCAAAAGCTTACGCACATTACATAGCACTTCTATTTTCACATTACTAGAGAATTTTATGGCATGTGTATATTTTGTAAAGGCCATCACTTATTGCTGGCTATTTTCTCTCCATTAATTTGTCAGGTTATGGTTGTTTTATAGCGCTTAGTAGTGGTTTAGATTGCAAATAAGGCATTTATTTTGTGATGGAGTGATTGTTTTGTGATTTTTGGGCGAGATTTTAACCTAAACAGAATGATGGCTTGCTGTTTCTTTTTTCATAGCTGTGAAATTTCCCAAATTTTCACATTTTGTAATGGATTAATTGCTTTTTTATTTTTTAGCAAGATCTTAACCCTAACCACAATAAGGGGCTGCTTATATCTGTGAAATTAGGTGTGAACTTGTTAAAATTTTGCATTGTGAGTTGAATCTTTTTACCTTTTTTAAGTTGCGCAAGAAGTTTGTTTGTACACACATTTTTGGTTAATTGAGTTTTATACATTCTATTGTTGCATCTTAGCATTTGTTTGTTGGTTTGTTTGATTTATTTTTAGGTATTTTAGGGTTATTTGATTCTTGAAGTAGGATTTTTGTATGTGGCTTTTGTTCTGATCATCATTCTAAAGAATGATTGAGTGGATTTTATTTGGTTTTCTTGAACCTGTATCATTGCTGATTTATCATTTTGCAGACCCTTATTGTTATTATGGTGACCTGCCCGGGCCATCTTTTTAATGAATGTCTTCTCTTATAATCTCAATTTTTACTTTTAAGAAATCTTTGGTTTTCTAGAGGCTTGCTGAGTAGAGTCATGACAAATTTTTTATGCTTTGATTTCTATCTGGCTTTATTTACTTAACCTCAAGAGAAAAGAAGGCGTCTGATGTCTGTATGATCTGGCATCTCGTAAACTTTTGGGAAACTAACTTCATTATTATTGGGTGAACCATTGCCAAAAATCAATGACATTTGGTTCAGTAAATAATGATATACATTATTGGCAATGCTTTTTTGGTTATCATAGGGTGACCTGTTCCGGCCATCATTTTAAAGAATATATTTTTTTATACTTTCAATTTTTATTGTAAGAAATCTTTGGTTTCTATAAAGCTTGCTGACTAGCTTCATGGAAAATTATTTATGCTTTGTTTTCAATCTTGTTATATCTACTTAACCTAAAGAGAAAAAGCAGGGGTCTGTTGTCTGCATGACCTGGCCTCTCGTAAATTTTAGGGAGACTGACTTCATTATTATTGGGTGAACCATTGCCAGAAATCAATGACATATGGTTCAGTAAATAATGATATACATTTTTGGCAATGTTTTCTATCATCATAGGGTGACCTGTCCTGGCCATCATTTTAAAGAATATATTTTTTTATACTTTCTGTTCTTTGGTTTCTATGAAGCTTGCTGAGTAGCTTCATGGAAATTTATTTATGTTTTGTTTTCATTCTTGCTAGATCTACTTAACCTAAAGAGAAAAAGCAGGGGTCTGGTGTCTGCATGACCTGGCCTCTCGTAAATTTTAGGGAGACTAACTTCATTATTATTGGGTGAACCATTGCCAAAAATCAATGACATATGGTTCAGTAAATAATGATATAGAGTATTTGCAATGCTTTTTTTATCAGAAGGTCAAGGTCAATTTTTATTTTTTTTGTGAATTTATTGTTGTACAGACCAAATCATTCATATGGTGATGCTAACCATTTGCTGAGCAACATGCTAAACAATATGTTATTTTTTATACTTTTACCTTATATTGTAAAAGGAAATTGAATTTTCACTAGGTAATTGTGCAGTTTCTTTACACCAAAAAAAAATAAAAATAAAATTATACTAATTATTGATTCTAGCTTGGACTCTTTGAAAAGAAAAGCAGGGGTGTTGTGTCTTTGTCACGTTGCCTCATGTTGATTGTTATCGGTTGAACCATTGTTAAATAATAATGGCATATGATTCAGTGCACAGTGATACACATTTTTGTCTTAATTTTTATCGTAAAATCAACATTACATTTTCAAATTTTGTGAATTGAAGTATAGACCAAATCATTCGTATGATATAATATATTTATCTAATCAAAATTTTATGGTGATCATTTAACCGACAGTTGTTTACGTTTATGCTTCTTAATGGTCATTGTTTATACTTTCTAACTTATATTTTAAAAATGAATTGGTTTTTTTCTAGGAAGTTAGCTAAGGAGTTTCATCATCAAAATTGGTTGTATTGATTTTTATTCTCTTAGATTTATTTAGTTTATTTGGCGCAGCTGCTGCTGTTTAAAAAAATAGTTGTGAAACTGCTTTAGAATAAACTATTTTTTAAAAACTGTGGTGGCTATTATAAATTTATTTTATTTTAAAATAGTTGGATCACAATTTTCAAGCAGTCACACAGCTCAGACTGAAAAAAATAGTTTTCTACTACAACAATTTCTAAATGCTGTGAGAAATTAGTTCCCCAGACAGAACTGCATTCTGAACTGTAAACCAGACAGAAAACTTTCTCAAATAGGGCGTTAGTCTAAAATGGAAAACAGGGGTCTGTTATCTCTATGGCTCGCCTAGGGAAACTAAATTCACTGTTGGGTGAATTGTTGCTGATAATCAATGACATACAGTTCAGCAAATAGTGATTCAAAATCTGCACAAAGTTTTTTAAAATAAGATCAATCATATTTTAATTTTCAATGAATTCACTCGAGCATAAAACACATGATTTTTATGGCATAGTATCTTTATCTACTCAAAATTCTGTTGTTTATTTTACTTGTCATTATTCTAAAGAATGATTGTTATTTCTTTTATTTGCACTTTCAATGTTCTATGGTTATTTATACCTATGCATTACATTGTAAAAAAATGGGCTTCTATGAAGCACTGTTTTCAAAGCGCAACGCAATGCACACGAATTTATTTTTTCTTCAAATCGCTTAGCAAAGTGATGTTTTATCAACCAAATCGCTTTTAAGTTATATAAAACTATTAAAATATGCATATATATATATATATATATATATATATATATATATATATATATATATATATATATATATATATATATATATATATATATATATATATATATATATATATATATATATATATATATATAAAGTACGACTTTAAAGTTAATATTAAATAAAAAGAAGAATGATACAATACTTAACTTGAAGTCGAACAATAAGAATGAACCAACATTAAAATTTTGAACAATTTTAGTAGTTTACTGCAATCAATATAAACTTAAAAATTACAAATCAACTTTGGTGCCTCAGCAAAATGGTTGTACGGGCTTCACATTTCTTTGCTCGTGAAGCGTGATTTTAAAAACATTGCTATTAAGCTAGTTGAGCAATCACATTATAAAATTTGATTCGTATTGATTTTTATTGAACTAGTTTTTTAACTTACAATTAATTCAGAAGTATAAATCAAATCATTATAGCATATCATCTTTTATGGTGTCAAAAAATAAAATATGTACATTTTTCTGAAATAAACATGACTTTTTGTGTAAAACTATGATGGAAGATTTACATACCCACTCAATTCCAATGTATTTTTATATTTAACACCTTAACTGTGCACGACAGCTAAAATTTCTTTTGGGATTTGTTCCATATCAACTTTTAGTGAGACTGGCTGCTTCTGGTGTACAACTATTTAATGCATGACATAACTATGTTGTATAAATTTCCTGATGTTTTCTCTATCATGATTTCTGAAAATTTCTCGTATATTTCCTATCTTCTGAAATGAGAGTTTCTCCACCAAACATCCATACACTGATTTGATTAACCTTTTATACCCACAGAATACCAGAGAAACTGCCCATGCCCTCCGAAAGCTGCCCTTGGCTAAGGCTAAGCGGTATCTGGAGGATGTAATAGCCCACAAGCAAGCTATTCCTTTTCGCAGGTACTGCGGCGGTGTCGGCCGCACCGCCCAAGCCAAGGCCCGCCATTCCAATGGGCAGGGTCGCTGGCCTGTAAAATCTGCCAGGTTCATATTGGATTTGCTCAAAAATGCTGAGAGCAATGCTGTTGTCAAAGGCCTGGATGTGGATGCCCTCTACATTTCTCACATTCAGGTCAACCAAGCACAGAAGCAGAGGCGCCGGACTTACCGTGCTCACGGCCGAATTAACCGTATGCTTTTTCCCCAATTTGGCCTTCTTAGTTTAATGGCAGGCCTCTTTCTTCAGTGAAGAAAGAGGTAATTTTCATATTTGTTAATTCTTAGTTTAATGGCGAATTAACAACATTAAACTAAGACAACATTAAACTAATTCTTCTT
>NEWO01000444.1:305624-328608 GCA_003013225.1 Phalaenopsis aphrodite | reverse complement strand
AAACAAAACCTTTTCAAGCAAAAACAAGCCTAAGGCAAAATCCTTTTGTGAGTGCACCAACTCTATAAATTCTTATACCAAAATTATATGACTTTGTAAACCCTGATGAATATTCACCATATATAAGACTCGAACATTTTTATATGTTTGACACATGGATGAACCTGTTTTCTTTAAGAAATATATGATTTATAAGCTTAATTCCTAGACATACGAGTCTTAGGCAATTCCAAATTAACACATTTCTTGCATTAGATTCACTCACTTGTTTAATACTATCTTTGTGTGACAAAAAAGTACTTTATAAAATTAACTTTTCATAAGTGTAAAAATTTTGAGAAGTATGTGAATGAAACTTAAGTATGAAGAGTGTGGATATGAAAGGCATGAATGAAACATTTTTTATCATAAAAGCTTCAACATATAATAGTAAACTAATTTCTAGAAGTCAAACCTAAGACGCAAAATTAATAGAAAATACCAACCTAGGATACAAAATTGATTTTCACATTAACTGACAAATTTCGAGCTAATAAAAATCATGGATTAAATATTAGAGCACCAAAACAAATCTAAAACTCACCAACTTAAATCACGCAAATCACCACTAGGAAGATCAACTGTGAACCCTAAGTTAGCAAATTTAGAAAAAGAACTTAGGATTACACATATCTCAGAATAGCCCAGTCCAAAAGCCCATGTTAGATTACTAGGTACCTCTAGTTAGTACTAGGGGTTAGGACCTATAAAATAAACAACCTTATCCCCTTGGATTATGCTGGGGCCCTAAGATGAAGTAACTCATGGCTACCAATAAAGGCATTTCAAATCACCTAATAGTAAGATGTCTATGTTATCCTTCATTATGGTAACAATGGGGACCCTTTACTGTTGTCCTGGTTAATAATTTAAGAATTTTAGTGCGCCTAGAATGATGAAAAACTGTTGTGCCAAAAAATTAAGTTAGTCAACCCATTTAGCCTCCTTGTAGAGTCTGAGTTTATTTTAGGATTAAGGTTTCACTTCAGTTTAAAAATATTTCAAGCCGATCTTGTCCACGGGTTTAGGAATCAAGGTCTTTTGGTTAACTTTTATATTTAACCCCATTTCAATTCAAATTAATACACTCAAATCAAACTTTTCAACCTAAATTAACCCTTTTTCAACTCAAATCAAACTTTTTCTTTTATTTGAAACAAACTCTTTAAATTCAAAACAAACATTTTTTAAGTCTTTCGAGCAAAACATTTTTAAAACTCTAACTTTCTTAGCTTCAAGACTTTAAAACCACATTTTTTAAAAAAAAATTTAGAACTTTAAAACCTTTTAAAACCTTAAAATTTTCAAAATTCTAAACTATTTTGGACTTCAAAACCTTTTTAAAAAATGTAAATTTTCAAGATTTTAAAACTTCAAAACTTACAAAAAAAAAAATCAAAACATTTAAAACCTTCACAACTCAAACCATTTAAAACTTAAAACTTCTAAAGCATTCACAACTCAAACCTTTAATGCTTAAGGGTTTAAAAAACTTTCAAAACTCAAAACTTTAAAACTTTTAAAACTTCAAAAACTTAAACAAAACTTTTAAAACTGCTAAAATTTTTAAAATTTAAAAAAACTTAAACTTTAATGCTTTAAAGCTTAAACATTTAAAACTTCTCAAACTTTTTAAACCTTAAAATTTCAAATATTTCAACTTTGAAAATTTAATTATTCAAATAAACTTAAAAAGGACCTCAATGTTCAAATAAACTTTAGATAATTTCAAACAAATCTTAATACCTTCAAATGTTAACAAAACATCATGAATCAACTTTAACAATCCCCAAACAAATTTTATCAACCTTCAAAAAATATGTAAGCTAAAAATCTTGCCCAAAAAAAAATTATTTAACTCGAATCAATCAACTCAAATCAAATAAAACCAACTGAAGCTTTTAGCTTCAATGAATCAATGCAAACCAAACTCTATTCAAATAATTCAACTCAACCAAGCTTTTTCAAACTAATTATAAATCAAAATTTTTCATTTTTTCATAAATTTATAATTCTAATCTCTAGGGTATGCCTTCTTCCCATAGTTGGCTAGCCCTTTTCCTGGGCCTTTTTTGTGACACATCATCAATGGACTGCAAGCCATAACATTTCAATTCCTACCAAATTTTTTAATCTTTAAGCTACTTACCATATAATTATGTATGCTATAAGTGAATAATTTACTTGACAGTATTCTCCGAAGCCATAACTCATGGAATGTGATTAACTTCGAGGGCTTAATCTTGTAAGGATGCCAGACCCTAAAATAAAAATAAACTCTTACACCCATAAAGTATGGGAAAAATCTTTGGTTATGTAGACTCATAAGTCTTAAAAATTTTCCTCATTTGAATGGTTTGATCCATTTAAGATAACATTCATATCCCCCAACTTAGTATATTATTCTTCAAATTATGCATATGATCATTTAGATAGAAAATTTTCATGATCTGTGATGGACACAAAGAGCCTATCTCTTTCTCTATTTTATTCATCAATAATGTTATGGTGCAATGAATCCATGCATTTGTGCCCAAGCTTCTCTGAGGCGTAGTAGCTCTCAATGTGAAGCAAACATCAGAATCAAAAGTCTCATTGCTCAGGTCACAATCATAAGAATGGTTGGTTGGGGCACATTTGATACCTGGCCACATTGGCGTAATAGAATGATAAAAGGGGGGAAATATGTGGTAGAGCTTCGCTACAAAAGATTCAATGTACTGAAACCATTAACCCCATCTCCTATTTATAGATAATCGGGTGTCACTGTGCCTGGCATGGCATCACGATACCATACTCAAATATTAACTTCTTCGAGTAGGGGTCATAAATGTTTTCAGGTAAGACACTGCCCCTCAAGATCGAGGTGCCTCGCAGTATGAAGCATCAGAGAATCAACGCTAACATTAAATATGTTTAATGAGCATTTTTTCACCTAATCTAAGCATTGTGGCATCATAAACAATGGCGGTTGGTTTCAGATATAAGTTTTATCACATGTAGGATCGTGATGCTGACATCAATGCTGTAGTGCCTGAACGTTTTTTACCCCATACCAAATTTTCCTTCTTGAGTGACTGATTGTGCTCATACAGGCTTAAGAAAGATCTAGAAAAGTAGGACAGCATAAAAAAAAGGCAAAAACAATGCCAACAATTACAATAAGAAATAGGCTCTACATAATAGTTAAAAGAATTTATAACCATGCTAAAAAGAGAAGTTAAGGCAACTTTGAATTTTAATTTTATTTCTATTTAGATGATAGCATTAAGCACATACATAATAATATAAAGATGAAAAGAGATAAGTATCCTTAATGGAATCACCATAAATATGTGTGCTTCAAAAATTTATATCTAGCTTTTCTATATGAGAGTCTAGTTTTGGATCAAATATTAAAATAAATATTGAATTTGAAATAAGACATTATTTATAGATTTTGACCTCATTTTACAAAAACGTTATGATTTGATTACAAGTTTCTTTAAGGCTCAAGTCTTTATGGTTCATTACTCCTTTTGATATGGGAGAAAACTTTAGATTAAGATTGATGAGAAGGTGCAAAATGTTTAGCATAGAGTAAAATATTTTTATTATTTTTTTATAGATAATTTTATTTTAATTTAAGAAAATTTATTGCATTTAGTTTAAGAGTGAATAACAGGAGAATGGTAATGAACACGTTCAGAATTGCATGATTCCATTATCCTGGGTTGTTGTAGACCCTTGTATAATTAGAGAATATACTTGGATAATTTTGATTAAATTATCCTTATACATAGCAGTGAGTTGCATCATTTAAAGAAATTCTATTCCTAAGAAAGAGGCTTATTTAAGAGGATAATTTTAAATCAATCTTAATTAATAGAGGACTTCATGCCATATCAAGTGTAGTCCATAATTCATCACTAAGAGAGTTTGTGCTATTGGAGAATTTACGGGTTTTAACAATGATTGTAATTTAATGAGACTATTTTCAATAAATGAATTATTAATAGAGCCCTAATACATTTTTTTGGGTTCATTTAGTTAAAAAAATCACCCAATCAGCGGATATGTGTTGCATTCTTACTAAGAAGTGATTTTTTTAGAGTGATAATAGAGACATACTTGATATAACATTTGCTATTTCTGAGCTAAGATTAATTATAAATTAATGACCCTCAATAAATTATTATGAAGGGTAAATGAAATATTATTTTAAGCTTTAGGTGTTAGATTCCACTTGAATATCATCATATTTCTTTTTTTTTTTTTAATTTCTCATTTTTTTTGGAGTTCTAAGCTCAAATAATTTGCATTATGATTTAGAGGTATTCTGATGATAATATTTTTCCTCGTTGGAATTCTCTATCAACACAATCATCATCAATATATTTGAATGATTTTATCTTATTGACCTTAATTACTTACAAAGGATCTAATTTATGATTTGCATATTATTCGATTTTTTCTACTTCAGTTATTAATGTGAAATATCAAGTTTAAAATAAAATTTGTGATTGTAATAAACATGATAACTAGGTTTTATATCGTTTTATATGACATTCAATTACTAAAGACATTGAAGGTCATATGAAACCATGAATAATAATATTTTTTTGTTGAAAACTATGAGTATTTGGTTTTCAGACTATAAAGATGTTAGTTTGCCACATTATTATTGATTTAGTCGATTTTGGAGACAATCAGATTAGGTAGATGAAACTTAGGACTCTACCTTATAAGTGGGGTATACTGTCGAGAATATTATGTACAATACTAATTATTTATATTCACTTGTTTAAAGTGAATACAATAAGTATATTTATTTTTATTAAGAATTTATTTGAAATTTATTTTTTGGACATTATAAAAAGGTATCAGTCTCATTATTTTTAGTTCTTTTAGGGGATGATGATCAGATGACCTAAATTGGACCACCCACTACCCTATACTATAAGTGGGGTGACCAAGTCGAGAATATTTTGCAAATTGTAGATTTTATTTATCTTGGAGAAAGAGTATCTTATTTTATAATAACTATGAGGTTCTTTAATACAGTTGCAAGCTTCTCAGTGTAGGGCAAACTTTAGCTTATCATATATTGACACAACATTCTCAAACTTTGGGTTCAAACATTTAACCCGTTATTCATAGCACATGAAAATATATTATTTTTTTAGTGATGTAATGTATCGTACACACTTTTTTTAAACGATCATGTGACCCATGAAACACAACAATAAACCACTTATCTAGTTTGAGACAAAAATTACTTTGGAAGCATTTTATCATTTTTGCTATGTATATGTTACTTTTAGTGATTATGTGGATGTTACTTAGAGCACTTGTGTAACCCATAATGCACAATAGGATGGATAATTTGTTTGAAAGCCATTCACATGTGCACAACTATTTGAGATGTGTGATAGCCTAATATGTTGTTTGTTTACTCGAGATTATTATCATTGAAACACGCTTATGATATTGCATTTTGAGTTCACCATTGACACATTATGTTTGCTTACATGTGTTGGTTTGAGGATCCGATAGGATGAGTTGTTGATTATTTAAAGCATTGCATAGGGCTTGTATTTGACCCTCATTTTGAGCCCAACAATGGACCTCTCTTCCAATTATAAATAGGAATGTAGCCGGCTTTCTTTTCCACATCCAACTGAATCAAATAAAATTTAGAGTTCAAGTGCAATGGGGAGTTCTAGTTTTGCTAATCAACAAGCATATGAAGTTCCTATAAATTCATTTTTAATTTTAGTTTTGCATCATTTTCAGTAACTTCTATTTCTTTTCAGACTTTATAGCATCTCAAGTGATATGTTGTTTCATTGTGCTTTACACCTTTTTTATTTTTTTTTTTGACATTTTAACAAGTCCAGAAAGTAATTTCTATTTACAAAAAATGGGCAACCTGGCTTGTGCATTACTTCAATAAAGATGGGCATGTGTTTCATCTAGTATAATGGTCAAGGTTTTCTAATTTATATGTGAAAACTTTACAAAGTAGATTTTTTAGAATATTTTTTTTTTAAATGCCAAGAAACGCAAGTCTTCCACCCCACCACAACAAAAAGACATGTATTGTTCACCCATATGAGAAAATTATAAGAAAAATAAAATTTCAGTGAGTAGGCCTTGGGAATAAGTATAGGCAAGATGGTAACATGAACAAGACATGGGATTGCAGGAGATGCAAGCTGTGCTATTTTTCAGTGGGTCAACAAGTGTAATATCATTACTATTATCCGTACAACTTGAACACTATTATATTCGCATCATACATCTTATGCACTTTCATGTACCTATATGGTTACACATGATTTAAATGTTTAGTCTACCACAAGTTTGATTGTTTGAGTCTGAATTGGTAGTATATCTATCAACGGACACACACAAGTCACCCTCTCCCCTAGTATGCCAGACTGAACATTGACATTCACTAAAATAATTAAAAAGAAAATTAAAATCTTGGGAGAACCCCGTTTTGACATCCACAATCATGTTTCATTGGCTCAATTTTACACGCCAAAAACAGTTTCAGAGAGCTTTTAACAACACTAATAGGAACTGACATTTCTCGATCATGAATGATGTCAAGCATGATGAATCTTATAACAAAATATGTACAGAGCTATAGAAACTTATTTTAACAGGGAAATTACTAATTGAAGCCAATAATCCCATATATTGTTGAATACTTTGCCATGCAAAATGACCTTTATATAACTCTAATGCTAATCTCACCTTGTAATTTCATCCCAATCCTCATCTATCTCGTCAAGTTCATCAAGTATTGATTGATTGAGACGCTTCCTTGAAATCCGCCGGTGCTTCTTAGGTTCGAGTCGAGGCTCAGGTTGTATGATGCCCATATCACCCACCTTGTACCTGCCAAAGAAATATTGATTCATCATCCTTCTGTTTCCATAGCAGCTTCAAAATTCAAAGCGTTAAAAGCAAAAGAAATTAACTAATAAGACTAAAAAGTTGAAGGGGACATTTAAATATATACCACAAAATTCTTACATAATTACATAACATCTAAACTTTCATATGTACATGCATCACACTCATCTTCAATCTGTCATCAAATATACCACGAGTACTAACTTTTTAAAAGTGGAAAACACCTTTTCATGCATGAGTTTATGACACCAGTGTCACCAATGTAAATATTGAACTTAGTGTTAAATATGTAAATGCTTAAGAATTTTGTTGTATGTATGTAAATTTGTATAAGAAGTCAAAAAATATAGGAAACTTTTAAATGGATACTGGCACTCTGCTCATGTTATCAGATGGGCAAGTTTATTAACTGTGCCCTACAAAGATCCATCAGAACATAATAAAAATCTAAACAAAAAACTGTGCAACAGGAAACAAGGTATGTCACTATATCAACATTTCAGCCTTTTGGTCACTAATGGTCACATAGGCTCTTCATGGTTTTAAGAAATTGATAAAGAGGAAGTGGAAAGAAAACGGAGATAAAAATGAAAAAGTAACTAAAACAAGCTTTGACGCACTTGTTTGGACAAAAAATTGATTTTACTTTTTTCTTACTTGTTTCAATGAAGAGAACTTATATTTCTGCACATTGTTACGAGGGGATTAGTGAGCCTTAGTGCTACAACAACAACAACGAGGAGCTTTCGTCTCATTAATGAGCCTTATTGCTGATCCAATAAATTTCTCTTCCCATTTTTCACCGAATTATGCAAGAATTTGTCATTAAAAAATGCATGTGAAAGTATTTCCTCAATAAATCTAATTACCTAATAATTACACTAGAACCAAACACAAAAAATAAAACTACGAAATAAAATGAATTTACATTCTATCCAATCTCTTAAAAACAAGCATGCCCATAACATTCATGATATATTTGCCAGAATAGCTATCCTGTTTACCACCATACCTGACATCACCTTCCCTCTTCGTTCCAAATGTCCGGAGCTGGATCTGTTCTCTGATCTTGATTTCATCTAGCAACTGAAGGTAGTATGGATATCTTTCCCAGTCTCCTTTCACAACGCATCCCGGTTCACCCACATGTAAGCAATCACTGAATGAGCAACTTGCAGGCTCACTATCTCTCAGCATTTGCCTCAACTGAAACAGCAAAGAAGAGAATAATTAGAAAGCGGGAACTATTCAATTATAGAAACAATTCAAAGTATGATAAATAAGGGCCTGTTTAGGATCACTTTTGCATTTTGTCTTTTGTTCTTGTTTTGCTTTTCTTCTAAAATTATGTTTGTTTAATGCATTTTTTGAATGTTTTTATTTTTATTTTTTCAAAAACAAATTAGCTTGCGTTAAAACATTCAAAAAATCTAAAAAATATTTTGAGTATTTTGAAATATAATTAATTATGTTATATTATACCAAACATGTTTTATTTCATGTAAAAATTTTAAAAAAATCAAAATCAAAAGCGACCCCAAACAGCTTCTAAAGGTCTGATTGGGGCGGCTTTCATAATGCTTGGCTTGATAGACAACCGTCACTGTCCATAGTTTTCTTGCTACTTCTAACAACCTTTTGCAGCGGAAGCAACTTTTTATGACCATATCTGCTAGTTTGATTGCAGATGTTGTTTGATTTTTCAAAAGGAAAAAAATCCATAATACACACGACAGAATTTCGAAATAATTAAAATTTCCAACACTTCTACAATCACTAGCATAGATAGTTGCAACCACCATCCCAAAACCTATGAAAAAAATAAAAAATGCAAACACCCATAATAATCATGTTAATAAAGCAAACCTCTGGAAAAGCTTCTGCAAGTGTCTTTTTGGTTACTTTCAAAAGGCTAGGCTGGTTAAAGCCAGGTGTATCTGCAACATAACCTCCTCCTGCGAGCGGAAGTAAGGAAACATGCCGAGTTGTGTGTCTTCCCTGACCACTTTTCTTTGACACTTCAGCAACTCTCTGGTCTCCAAGCCACTTAACACCTTCACCCTAAAAAGGATGTGTTAAATGAGTAAGTCCATACACTCTAAAATTAAGGCGATGTTCGGTAGCATACTATTAATAAGAATTAGTAATGGATTTAAATTAAATCTAGCCAAACATAAAAAAAATGAAAATTAAATCCAATGCTTTATTAAATCTTCTTTTCTCGTGGCCCATCTGTTTTACGACTTAAATCCGGATTTAATAAATCCCCTTGCGACGAAGATTTATTCCGTCGCCGTTCGCGAGCTCGATTTCATTGAAATTAATAAATCCTATTTAATGCAAATCTAGGCTGCAGCCAAGCACCGCCTAAGCAAAATATTCAGACAATGGAAAGTTTACTAAAGAATATAAACGATCAGAAAAAAATAGAACTTTTAATAGGGAGATAGCAAGTACAACCACTCACATAAATATCACTAATTTCCTCAATATGTTGGTCACTTCTCAAAAAATTGATGAGGCTGGACTTGCCAACTCCACTTGGTCCAACAACAACTGTTGTTCTTCCTTTCAGGATATCTTCAAGAAAAGTCAATCCGCTTCTGCTTTCTACGCTACAAAACAGTGGTTCGTAGCCCCATGTGCAAAGCCTATCTTTCCATGCCGATAATGTCTGCATTAGAACTTACCAGCATCAAATCTAATGGAAAATGAATGAAAAGCAATGGGCAGGAATGAAAATATTTCTTTTATTAAAAATGTTCTAGAAATAGTCAATTTGCTAAACTTGCAAAAACATTATCAGCTGACCTGAAGGACAAGATATAGGTGACAATCATGGCAGAAAAACTCGAGATAAGATGAAAGACCAGCATCCGGTTTGCAAATAAGCACAAAAAATAAACAAGAAACTGACAATAGACTGCATTAAGACACAAATTGTAAATAATTGCAACAAGAATTTCATGTGGCTTCAACGAGATTTCTTGGATAATCCAAATTAAAAAAAAAAAGGAAAAAGGTAATTGATTATAGTTTGTTAAGATAACTTAGCCAAGGAAAATGATTAAACCGACCTACCGGGCAGCAAGAGCCACACATGTGATTGGTAATATACTGGCAGAAAAATTAGAGGCCATTGAGGAGCTGTAGAGGCGATCACTTACTTAAAAAGCAGTAGAAACATAGGCAATTAAAGCTCCTGTTATCATGCAAATCCCTAATCAAGTTAAATTTGTGACATGAAACACAAATCAAGAGGCAACACAAAAAAGCAAAACAGAATCCGATTTAACTTAAATTGACTGAATCAGTGCTCTAATGAGCCCAAACTGATTTGATCAACTGCAGAGAAACATCAGAAGCTCAAAACAACTAATTGAAGGTTTTAAAGGCTGGAACAGATGGCTAATATTGGCTTGAATAAGACTGATCTAGCTCATACTAGAGCAAACAAACTGGGATAGTAACCCCTTCCCTTTCCCCTCCACTTCACTATGCATCAGCCAACATAGGTACACGCAAGCGGCCTCATAGCCCTTGTTTTATTGTAGTAAGTTTTGTAGTTTAAAACTTCTTCAAATTGTTGTTCTTCTAAACTAAACCTTATTGTGACCGGAGAGTCATTCTTCTCTAACAATTATTTAAGGAAATCTATATGTTGTTGGGTAATTGTTGTTCTTCTAAACTAAACCTTATTGTGACTGGTGAGTCATTCTTCTCTAACAATTATTTAAGGGAATCTAGATGTTGTTGGGTTGAGAGTATTCTGAGTGTATTGCATGGAGTTTTAATTTTTTAATTTTTTCGGGAAAATGAAACTCTACCAATATATCATTCTTAGTATTATGAATTGACCGAAATTACGTGAATTCAAAATAGATCAAACTTAAATGAAGTCTCATTCCGAGCATCACAATATCATAGAGATCTTGTCCCTGAAGTTATGAATGTTGACACTCCTCTTCAAAGCCTCCAACATAAGCACCACCAACCATAGGCACATTTGCATCTCATTACTGAAGCATCTCATATTTTTTCTATGAACATCACAAAATTGTCCCCGCCGATTCTTATGTCGCTCATTGCTCAAGCAACCAATTCCTATAACCGTCCCTAGATCCAACACTCCTTACTTCGTTTGTCATTGTCGCTAAGTCACTATCATAGTTCATCTAATGTTGTGTCCTAAAAAAAACCTAATACACAAATTTTGAAAATTTTGATTTACTAATATGTAATTCCTAAATTGATTTGATCAATCGCAGACAAATATTGAGAGCTCAAAATGATTGAAGACTTTAAAGGTTGAACCAATTGAAAACAGTACGCCAAATATGTACTATGCCTAATGGAGCTCATAACAAAACAATTAGATTGGGCTTATCATACCCTCCCCCTCCCTTTCTCTTTTCCCAATAACATGGACCGCCATACGAGCAAACTAGTAACCTCTAGATAGTACTTGTTGATTGCGGTAATTTTTTAAGTTTAAAACTTCTCCAAACTACTATACTTTTGGTGCTCAATACTCATTTACCAAATCTATCTCACTATCACAAGAACCCTTAAAAGCATTTGACGCATGCTAGAAAATTTGCGACGGTAGAGTAATCATCTTAGTGTTGGATGAGAATTCAACACACTCAGATGAAATAAATAACTAATAAAGATAACAGAAGTTTTTACGTGCAAAACCATAAAGGGAAAACCCTGGGACCTAGCCCAACCGAAGAGATCGGTTAGAAATTGATGATTATAGTTTCAATTCCTTGTCTCACAAGAAGGAAAGGGTTACATAGTCTCTTAAGTTACAATGTTGGTGCACATATGAACTTTTTGTAAGAAGTGGGTAGTGGTCGATGATGATTGACAGTAGCCTGCAAGTGGTGGTCGGCGACTGGTGGTAGATGGTAGTCAACGACTGATGAACAATGACGAAGTTATGCATCTAAACATAACTTTTTGAGCAAGAAACATTTAAAATTTGATTAAGAGTCATCTAAAGCTTTGATTTCAACAAACTTATAGTCAAACTGACTGACTCGACGAAACAAACCCAATGATACCAAAATTGATCAAAGCATAGTCAAATCAAGCTCAAATCAAGTCATTAAAACACTTTTAAAAGCATCCCGATCGTATGGGTGCATGGTCAAATAAAGCGTCTCAATAAGAAGAATCCAAAATCACATAATCTTGGCATTGTTAAGACCCTCAAATGTCCATCAAGCACTGTCTGATCAAGGAAAACTCTCCGGGCCGTTCAATCAGAGTGTTTCGTATTTTTTCATTAATTGCAACCAGGACTCTATAAATACAGCCCCGCCCTTCTCATGAGAATGGGGGAGGAGAGCTTTAAGCTTAGAAAATGAGCTGGAGTTCAACATCACCTCGCCGTCGATTGTCGGCGACCGCTGCTGCCCACCACTCGTAGGTCGTTGTCAATCATTATTGGTCACTGCCCACTTCTTATAATAAGTTCATCCGTGCACTGAAGTTGTAACTAAAGAGACTATGTAACTCTTTCCTGTATGTGAGACAAAGGGTTGTAATTATAAACATTAATTTCTAATGGATTTCTTCGGTTAGGCTAGACCCCATGGTTTTTTCCTTTACGGGTTTTCTACACAATAACTTTTGTTGTCTCTACTAGTTGTTTCTTTCCTCTGAGTAAGCGTTGAATTCTCGTACAATAATATGATGAAAATATATTATTCTAGCGTCGCAAATTTTCTAGCATTCATCAAACATATTGTACAAAAATACCAGATAAATGAGATATTGTGAAAAAAACCTTCATTTGGGAAAACCTTAGACTTGATGCTATTCCAATTTTTCTTACTTCTAAAAAAGAGTAGATCATGGTATATGAGTATTAAAAGCGGAACTATTAAAATAATTTGTGTTAATAGTAAATTTATTAAAAAGAATTATTCATCATAGGTTTCTTATTCTTTGATTGGATGGCTGATAAATTGTATGTAGTTACTAGATCAAAATAATTTTTCAAAGATTTATCCTAGATATTGATATTACCAAATTATCTTAAAATTAAGGATTAGAAAAAAATATGATTAACGTGCCCAATAGATTAGTTAAATGACTAGTCACGTAGTTTAGTTTTTCAAATGATTTGAATAACTTTATAAGGGCAATGGTCAATCCTCCATCCATACTTAAACAATATCTTAGTATGTATTTCAACGATATAATCGCCTTTAACATTACTGAGAAATTATTTTTGCCACTTAGTTTTATCAACCTTTTGGACAAAAAAAATCTTTTTCAACTTAAAAAAGTGCTTATTTATATAGCCTAAAGACATTTTCTAATGTTTTTTTTTTTTATTATGCCAATAGGGTTTCTGCAAATGATATTAAGATTAAAAAATCATAAATTAGCATCAACCTAAATCGATAAATGATGTACATAGTTTTAATGAGTTGGTAATTTTTTATGGTAATTCATTAAGGGGGTTTAGAAAAATTATGGTTTTATTGATTGAATTAATAAAACATGTTGTCTTAGACACCTTGACACAAAGAGCTTTTATGAAGGAATTGATATTTTTCCTCCTAATTCTTAAATTATTTAGCTTTCAAAGGTTTTGAGATATCTTGTGATGCCTTTGATAATGACATTGTTAAGATTGACCAATAGCATACTTCACAAAAAATTGACAACTATAAAAAGAATAAATAATAAAAAAACCAACAATCATGATTTTTTTTCCCTTCAAATACAAGCACTAGAGATATTACCTATAAAAAGTAGTTTATGCTAAATTTTAATAAAAAATATTTAAAATACATTCAATTCCAACCAAAAATTACATCTAGCACGCCAAGTTGGTTATATATCTTTAAGAATTCACTTTTATGGTTTAAATCAGGTAGGCACTTATAAATGGATAGTTGGCACCTTGAGTCGCATGCATTTTGTATTGAGTCTTATGTCACTTAAAATACATATATTTGATAGATTGAAGAATGAAGATATTATTTCTCATCATTTTCTTTCTATATTCTATTCCACGAAAGAAAATACACCCAAATTTGCATATGAATTTTGAGTTACTAATTTATCTTTTTAAGTAAAATTTGTTATGTGTTTCTCGCATTCACTTTGTGAAATTTTGTTTTGCGAATTAGCCAAATTTGGCACCATGAATCAGATAAAAGAATCTCATTAGTCTCATTAATATCTCGTTGGCATAAAAAGTTATTACAATCGATTTATTTTTTCTCCTTCCTTGAAAATGATGCCTTCGATGTTGACATTGGAAGTGCTTTTAAGTTGAAGTCGATTAGTAACATACTTCGGCAAAAAATTAACTACGTCTACCACTACTGTTAAATAAATAAATAAAACATTAATCTTTTTTGCTTTAATTCAGATACAAGCATTAGAGATATTACCTGTGAAAAAGGAGTTTAAAGTGCATTTTAATCACAAATATTTGAAAATCCAATCCCACAAAAAATTTTTAGCACGCCAAGTGGGTTATATATCTTCAAGAATTCACTTTTATGGTTCAAATCGGGTAGGTGTTTATAAATAGATAGTTGCCACCTTGAGTTGCATTCATTTTTTATTGAGTGTTATGTCTATTAAAATACATATATTTGATAGATTGAAGAGTGAGTACATTCTTTCGCTTGATTTTCTTTCTATATTCTACTCCACAAAAAAAATACACACAAATTAGCATTTGAATTTTGAGTGACAAATGGATCTTTATAAGAAATATTTGTTAAGTGTTTCCCAAACATCACTTCGTGAAATTTCGATTCGGGAATTAGCCTAATTGGGCACCATGAATGAGTTAAAACTATCACATTAGTCTCATTAAAATCTCATTGGCATAAAAAATATTACAATCGTTTTAATTTTTAAACTTGAAATTCCTTCATTGGAAGTGATGCCTTTGATGCGGACATTTGATGTGTTCTGGTCGACTAGTAACATACTTCAACCAAAAATTTACCACAAAAAAAAAGCCCAACACTCATGATTTTTATAACTTTAATTCAAATACAAGCACTAGAGATATTACCTGTTAAAAAGGAGTCTAATGTATATTTTAAATACAACTATTTGAAATACATTCAATCCGAACAAAAAATTATTTCTAGCACGCCAAGTGGATTATTTATTTTCAAGAATTCACTTTTATGGTTCAAATCAGATAGATGTTTTATAAATAGATAGTTGGCACCTTGAGTCGTATGCATCTTGTATTGAGTCTTATGTCTATTAAAATACATATATTTGATAGATTGAAGAATAAGCATATTCTTTCTCTTGATTAACTTTCTATATTCTACTTCATGAAAGAAAATACACCCAAATTTGCATTTGAATTTTGAGTTACAAACGGATCATTTTAAGGAATATTTGTTATGTGTTCCTAGCACTTCACTTGGTGAAATTTTGATTTAGGAATTAGCTTAATTTGGCACCATGAATGGGATAAAACTATCACATTCGTCTTATTAAAATCTCATTGGCATAAAAAAGTGATTATAATCATTTTATTTTTTAAGCTTCTCAGTTAAGCAAGATTATTGAATAACCGTCTGGTCTTTGCACATCCTTTCATGTTCTAAATGCTCTTTTGATCGAGTTGAGGATGAATAACATTCCAAGTTTACTTGGAACCACCCAGGGACATGACTAGGTCTTTGCAATGGTAAATATAATCTATAAGATAACATATTTTATTCTTTACTGTAAAACTCCTTATGCTTAACAGATTGCAAGATATTATTCAAAGAAAATATTAGATTGCATGGCATTTTTTGAGAATTTTATAGCAGATATTTGATAATACTTAAAATTTTAATTTGCCTTATATCTACAAATTGAGGGACAAAATAAAGTTTCTAATAGACGTTTAAGAAATTTAATTTGATATTTGGTTAATGACTGTTTAGCTACATGGGGTCCAATGCTTTCTGATGAGGAGTTTTTGTCTACAGAAATACTAAAAAATCTTCAATTTTTTATGATGAGTCATAACAAAATCTATAGACCTCATGTCATCATCCCAATATACATTATATTCTCAATCTTGTGCAACTTTTTTTGAGCATAGAAAAAAACATTGTGCCAAATTAAGTAACAAACTACTTGGCAAAATGCAAACTATAAAATAATAGCTGATGCTTAAAAAACGAAAGCATAAATTTAAGTAAGGTGATATTAAGCTTAATCAGATTGAGTCAGAACATATTTCTTTTGTACATTAAAAAAGTTAAATGCAAGTACTTTTAGCCCTTTCAAAAATTTTACAAATTTTAGTTCAAATTCTAATTTATTTGTTTTGTTTCATGAATTTAATTCCAGTCCCATACATAATATTCAATATCTAATACCTTATTCAGGAACTTTCAAACCTCTAGAGCCTACTGGCGAAATTTATGCTAGTGAAGATTCTACATCAACGAATAATGACGTTGTTCAAGTACTTCCACCAAACTTAATAGCGCCAATTAATAAAGTTGAATAAATCATTGCTGATGAAATTTATATAGGTCCTTTAAGGGTGTATGACTTTTTAACTAGATAAATCAACCATTAACTGAAGACTCTTAGAGCAAAACATGATGAGTTGACGAAGATAGTGTCAAATCTACCAAATAAGAACCACATTTATGACATTTCTTTGGAACCATGGGCATTGATGTAGTACAGAAAGCCCAAAAAAGGAATAAAGCTTACTTTAGGTCCAAGTTAAAATATGGCAATAATGATCTCATTAATGGGATTTATTTTATGATTTATATTTTATTTCCTTTCAATTAGGTTGAATTATCCATATGATGAAAATACTAAAAGAGTTTTAAATATATGTTAATTAGGATATTAGTCCAAGATAAGATTATTTTCTTTTGAATTCAATATATTCATATTTTCTATAAATAGGATAAGAATAATATAAGAGTTTAAATCTCTCTTATTTCTCTCTTGAAAATTATTGTACCCGAACTCCTCCCATTTTCCTTACTATCAAACAAGATCAACCTCCCACACATGGGGAATTTTTTTATAAGCTCCCAATTAATGATAAAAAAACCTCAACCTCAAGAAGTGCTCACAATAAGGCCAATAAATTGAATAATAAGTTATTTTGGAAGTTGAATTGTCCATTTGATAAAAATACTAATAAACAATTTAAATGTAAATTATTTAGAATGCTAGTCAATCTAGATAAGATATTTCATTTGAATTCAGTATATTCATATTTTCTATAAGTAGAAAAAGAATTTTTTAAGAGTTTAGCTTGAAATGAAATAAGAAATTATTCCCTGAATCTCTCTTATTTCTCCCTTAAAAATTATTTTACTCAAACTCCTCATTTCCATTTTTTCTTACTTGCAAGCATCAACCTTCCATAGAAGGAGTATTTTTTATGAGCTCCAAAATAATGATACAAAAAACTCAAGCAGTGCTCAGCACAAGTGTTGTGATAGGATTCTCACTAGTTAGAATTCATCATGAAAAGCTCTTCATTGGGTGATTGAGCAAACTCTAATAACAGAATGCATTGAGAGGGTTCCCATTAAGTAAATCTCAAGGACCACAAAGTCAAGTGATAGGGCTTTTGCCTACTCAAAACCCATAGGAGGATTTTATCGAGGATAATGCTATGGGAAAATGCTCAATGCAGAAAAAAGATTTCTAAAGGGTAGAAGATATGACGTTACTTCACCAAAAAAAAAATTCACTCACACCTTGACATGGAAACTAAATAACCTTTTGATTGGAAGTCAAATCCTAAGAATATTGGGTATCAAATTGGATCAATTCAACCATTGATAGGGGCAAATCTCTTTATAGACTTCAAAAGGCAACCTATTCTAATATCTAGGCGTTAGGTTGAATCGACACCACATATCTCTTCAAAGGGGCGAGACAGATTAAGATTTGTGGTTACTAGCTCAAATTAGTTTCACCACTCAAACCTTCACAAATAGCTTTCCCTAGAAAGACAATGCCATTCAAGTTCCTTAATATCAAGTTGGATCAATTCCACCTTTCCTAGGGAGCAACCGTTGAAAAAACCACCACCTTAAAAAAACCCTACAAAGGGCCTTGAATGATAGACCGATTACGTTCTCCACCTACTTCAAAAGAGTGGCTAACAAAACAAAACTACTTCAATGATATATTTTTGGAGATGACATAAGAGTTATGTTGAAATAAATACTCAAAGAAAGTGGGTAAAGGCAAACTTGAAGATGACATGTGAACTTATCAAATCGTCTTGAGAAATTATGATAAAAACTGTCAAGACAAACTATGCTTGAAATTTCATCCTTACTCAAATTCTAGCAATCTAAAAGGTCGATCAGAAATAAAATATTGTAGGATATTCTCATTAACAATAGTAAACATCATATGCCATTATTAGAATGCATGAATAATTCATCATTTACAATTATACAACATCTTCCGCATGATGCATCAGATAAATCATGATAAATAAAAATTACCATCATTAAAATAACAAAGATTTTTGGGCACTAACCCAATCTGACTACGAATTGGCAGGTAATTTGTGTCCCTTGTCTATTAGAGAAAAAAACTAAAATTCAAAAAAACAAAATCGAGAACTGATGTGTTTTGCCTTAATGAGGCAAGACGTGAGTCTCAAGAAATAGAAAACTCAAAAAAATTAAAAATAATACATAAATATGATATAAACCATTAATATGTTGATTTAATTTATTATCATAAAGATATGAATCGCAAAACTTATCTTAAGTATCGATATAAAATAGAAGTTTGAAATGTGATTCAAAGTAAACATTCACTTAAAATATAAATATTTCATATGTTAGAAGATCCATTGTAGCTTCGTCTATGCTTTCAACATTTGCATAATAATCATCATATTCATTAAAATCTAATTCTATCTCAATTGCAACTTTAAAATATTTTTCATTCAGTGTACTTTTCTTTTAATATCAATTAATATGAAATCTAAAATAATTTAAAATAAAATAATAAATTAATAACAAAATCAAGTAATCACTTAAATTATATTTTGATTTTACTAGGCATTGTATCAAATATATACAACATAATATACTTTTTTTGCACAACTTGATCGAAACCCTTACCTCAAACTCCTGGAGGCACAAAAGCTCGGGGCGTACGCCTTAGACGAAAATTGCACAAGCCTCGGTTCAAGGCGCACCTTGAGGCGTAAACCTCAAACGCCTTTATAAACAATGAAACATTTTTGCAAAAGTGAAGGTTTTTCAATTATTTTTTTTCCCACAACTGCATAGAGCTTGAATATCCTACTTGTCTAAGTGGAAGCATACATTTGATGACAGGACAAATTTTAGAACACATGGCGTTATTCACAGGAAAATAATGAATTTTTTTTTGTATTTAGATAAGAGAACAACTTGTAGTGATTATCAAAAAAAATTCCAGACAAAATCACTTACATCAAGAGATTCAATTTCTCACCCATATTTCATAAAAAGATGGGATTTAGACATGCCAAAGTTTTAGGCACAGTTGTGAAAATCGGACCGAACATTAAACCGGAAGAAGAAAATGTTCAAGGTTCATTGGTTCGACTGGAGTAAAATCAATGGTTGAACCGAATTACGTAATAAATATAAAAATTAATTAAATAACATAATAATGCTATATTACATGTAAATACTAACTAAAAAGTGATCAAAATTGTATTATAAAACATAAAACACACATAAAAATAAATTCGATAATTTTAAATATAAAAGTATATAATATTTGAATGACTAACCTCATATTTATAGCACAACAAAGTAAATCTTTCTTTAAAATCTTGTATTTTGTATTTTTTTCTTCAAGATTTGATAATCTAAAGTAAAATGCAGGTAAGAGAAAACTAAGATTAATTAAAAAACTACAAAACTTGAAAACCACAACCACATCTCTCCTTTCCTCATATAATATCAAATATCACTATTCAAGCAAGAGGATATAACAAAACATTACATTCCTCTAAATTAATGTTCCATTGTAATCACACAACTTTTATATAAATTAGTCACATTCTTTTGTACAACAAATCAAATAAACTAAAGTAAATATTAGCTTTATACAGAAAATAACAGTAATCAACCCAAGCATACATAATAGTTTTAAATAAAAATATTAAATAACTTTCATATTCCTTCCTTCCACCACATCATTCATGGAAAAAAAGCAATGCAATCTGATAAAAAAAAATCCCGGTTATTTAAAATTGCAGTTGGTTCAACGATCGACCGGTTCGACTCTGGTTTTTCACCAATCCAATTCTAGTTATTCAAAATCTGGTTATATCGAATGTCCAGACCGGCTGCCCTACCGATTCATAGTCCGACCAATCCAACCAGTTGGTTCGGTTCGATTTTAACAACCTTGGTTTTAGATCAACATAAAGGCTATCAAAAGCCTACTTCTAAACTTTTGTATAATTTATTCTCATGTTTGACCAAAAAATTAGTTAAAACATCTTGTATAAAATTCTAACAATCTAATTTCAAGAGACATAATGTTTAATAAAAAATTAATAAGGTTTAAAAATTCATAGAGAAAGGACCTACACTAGGAACGATGTGCAAAATATCAATAAGATAATGAGGAGTTTCAATATACACACACACACACACACACACACACACACCTACAAGAGCCTTTTATGCAAGATCTTTGTTGATGAACTCAACAGACCATCAAATCTCTCTGTCCACCAGAATTGCTTGAGTATGTAGGTTCCTTCACAACTAAGTCATGTCATCCTTTCGTTCATTTAAAATAGCATTTGAATCACAAGGAGAGACCATGGTAGAAATAAAAGATGAGAAAAAAGAAAGCAAGGTGACATATGAATTTTATTTGTAGGGGAAGGGAAATTATATTAAAGAAAATCATTCCCCACACCATCAAGGCAGAGGATATGATTAATGAGCTTAGCACATCATCACAAAAAAGGCTCGAATCTAGATCCAAACACTATTCCACTTCTTCTATAATTGAACTCACAACAAATCATGTTTCGTAAACATTTATGACTTCTCTGGCAACGTATGAGATCTAAGTTATTAGGATTTAAATACGGTAAATCCAGATTTATTAAATCCTGGATGGGTAAATCCCAAAAACTGTCTAGCAACCGATTTACTAAATCCCGAAAATTTACACAGTGAAGTTAAATCCGCCTCGCAAGATTTAGTAGATCTGGGATTTATGGCTGAAATCTGTGAAATCCGGATTTATCAAATTTGCAGCTTTATTTTGTACAAAATGACTGTCCGGCAGGATTTAACATACATCCAGCTTAAATCCGCAGCCCCTTATGGCTTTAAGAAACACTGCTTAGTTCATAAGTTCTAAAAGGATGTTCAGTTGAGATGCCAGAACCAGTTTCGATTACCCTTGTGAACCAAATCAACACTTAAGCAACATTGCATCGACAATCATGGAACTATTGTGAGGACAAACTTCCAAGTCACTATTTTTTTCAACTGTATTTTGTGTGGATCTGAGATCCTAAAACTAATAACATAATTATCGTATAATTTAGATCGTACTAATTTATTCCAGCACGCAGCAAAAATAATTATAAAACCAGATGAATATGTTGTTTGCTTCACATACCTCCTCACTAGCAAGCTCGCACTTGTTCAAAACAAGAGTGAGCGGAATCCCAGTGGATTCAGCCTCAACCAAGAACCGAGTTAAAGTAAAAGGCTCCAATTTCGGCTGCTCCACTGAAAAAAGAACCAGAAAATGGTCCACATTCGCAACAGGAGGATCAATAAGCTCCGTTTTCCTCTCAAACACATCAAAAACCATCCCCCTTCCATCCACCCAATCCACCCATCCAACAAAAACTCTGTCTCCGACCAGTACCCTTCTCTTAATTTTCTTTAGCAGAGCTCTCACGACGCAAAGCAAATGCGTCCCTACCCTCCCGCCGGAATCAGAGTCTCCAACGGAATCGACGATGACGCGCATGAAATTGGCCTGGGAGGCAGCGACGAAGCCGGTGGCCTGATCAGGGAGGAGATTCAGGGTTTGTTCGGGTGCGAGGAAGCGGGAGAGGGAGGGAAGATCCTTAATAGCGTTTCTGGCTTTGAGAAGATTCTTGTTAGGGGTGTGGCGGCGAGCGGTAGAAAAGAAGATGGTATTAGCAGCTCGTCGGTGGAAGGGGACGGAGGAGGATAACGGGAGAAGATGGCGAATGAGGCGATGGCGGAGGAAGGAAGCCGGCCGTATGAGCGGCATTTGGCGTGGGCATCGGCAACAGAGCAGCAGGATTTTGAGACTAGGGAGTAGCAGCACACTAAAGAAAAGTCTACTCACCTAAATCCAGTCAAAAGAGAAAAATACTGAGCAAAAATTATTCCACACTGATCGGTGTCCGCACGTAGCTTGCGTGCGGACACCGATCGGTCCTGATGTATTTCGGTGGGTTCCACATAAAATTTTTTATTTTTTTTTAAAAAACGGAAATAATCCTGACCGTAGATCACCGTGATCTACGGTCAAGATCGAACACCGCATGCAGAGATGCATGCGGTGTCTGCACGCAATAATCCCTCAATACTGAGGGCCCAAACGGGGTTTATTGGGGTTCTCAATATTTAGTGTTGGCTCAGAGTTCTCGTGTCGCACTAATACGCAGCCATTATTTCATAATAAGGTTTACGTGGGGGCATAGTTGCATCTTGCATCCGCGACTCGTGTTTAGTACAATATTTCTTTCGGTGCCTTTCTCTGATCTCCCTCTCCTTCTCCCTCCCCGATCTTCTCCCGCTGGTGATATTCTCCTTGTATTATTGTTATTCTTTGTTGAGACTGAAGCTCCACACAGTTGGACAAAAGAATGCTGGGTCTACTTTCTCCTTGTTTTTTGCATTCTGTTCTTCATGGAATTTCTGACTTTATTTTTATTTTTTGGGTATACATGTATCTTATTTTTTTTATGCTTTTGTGTGCATTATATACCGGATAGAGGATCCTCAAATCCTTTTCTTTT
>NEWO01000444.1:251607-276426 GCA_003013225.1 Phalaenopsis aphrodite | reverse complement strand
CCCCCCAACGCTCCTCCCTGACCTGATTCGACCACTCCCTTTAAAACTTAATTTTACTGTTTCCAATCAACGCTCCTCCCTGACCTGATTCGACCACTCCCTTTAAAACTTAATTTTACTGTTTCCAATTTGGAGCTTAGAAAAAAGCATTTGCATTACATGCAAGCCACTTTAGTGTATAGACTTCACTAAGAGGTGCTGGAGTTCAGGAACATGCACACGTGATGTCTCTGCATTTTCAATTAAAATTTGCTCAAATATACAATTTATTAAAATCTTCTACCAACCACCTGTATTAAATCGATCGGCAGCCATTCATCCCATTGATTTTCTCCTCTGCTAAAGCATAAAGTGTTTGTTTTGCCATATAATCAAACAAATTACATAATTTTTGTTATCATAAACAAACTCAATACAAAAAAAGGTAAGTAAACACATTATCAAGCACAGCAGTGCAAAGGGTTCATCTTTCTCTTCTCATTGAAGCCATTAGTTTGAAGTAAGCTTGGTAAGCAGCACGGCACAGCTGTCCCATCTCCAGATCCATATGCAGAACTTCTACCTACTTTCAGTTTGCTGTTTTGATAGCCATTAGCCTCAGTTTGAAGTTCACCATTACTGGGTTTCTCTCCTTGTGAGGTTTCACGAAGGAGCTCAGCAAGTTTCTTTCTGCCCGTAGAAGAAGGCGCAGGTTTGGGTCCGGGGAAATTTTCCAAGGATGTGGATCTCTTTGGAGTCATCAGCTTCATTGATTCATGGTTTGGTGTACTGCAGCGAGATGGAGTGAAATCTGAAAATGCAGAAAATAAAAAATAAATAAAAATGAGAAGAAGAAAATAACTTTAGAGATATAAAAGAAGAGATTAAAGTGTTAACATAGTCCCTGGCTATTTAGAAGAAATCATTCTAATCCAAAGTTTATAGAAATGTCAAATTAATCAGATAGATTATTTAAATTGAGGCTGGAATAGTTCTTTTTCAGGATTACTTAGTCATGTTAAAAATGTCTGAAGCCTAAAATGATATTTTTATAGATTATGGGACCAAAATGACTTGTACTTTACTCTAAGAGAAGATATAGAGAGAGAAGTGAAAATTAGTAGACTTTTAGGTAGATAATACCTCCATTTACACTAAGAAATTCATCTTCGCCGTCAGTGTCGAGCCAGAGTTTAGAGTCGAAGAATTTCTCTTCTTTGCTTCCTGTAGAATTAAGAGTGATTTGTTTAGGGAGCAAGAGGCTTACAATACTCATTATGATATTGAAAAAAGGAGAAAAAATGAGGAAGAGAATGGCATACAATATATAAAGATGAGAAATTCAGTTAATTTATAAAAAAAAAAAGCATCAGAACTTGAATAGTACAGTATTTTTTATGATTAGTCAATTGACAGATTTTCTTAATTTGTTCTTCTTGATCAGTAAGACTGTTAAAAATTCAGTTATCATCAAATCTGCAGCGCTGAAATACTGATTTGATTTCCCGAACAACCAAAGTTTTGGTAGTTAGTCATTAAATAATTATGAAATTGTGAAGGATGAATATGTAGTGAACTTTTCCAAACATGCTTATGAGAGAATTATATGGTCTTCTTCTTAAATAAGGTTTATATGGTATATTATAGTGAAATATATTGAGCAACTCATGACAAGAAATTGTTCGTGGAAGAATTAAGGTTTTCGAGTTACCGGAACGCAAGTATAACATTGTGTAGTGCGTAGGAAAATGTCAAAAGTTAAATCTCCTTGAATAGAATAACATACAAATTACAATACATTTCTGGCTGAAATATGTGCAATAAGAGATGGTGTGTTCACATTTATTATGGCTTCTCAAAAAAGGATTTTAGACTAGTCTAACACTATAAAATAGGTATCATGTTGGTCTATTGAGACTATAAAGATACAATATCTAAAGTTATTAGTAAGGATTGTTATGTTTATATCAGGCAATTCAGTAAGAATAAGCGTTATCAAGTAAAATAAAAAGAAGCTTGAGAAACTTTGTGTAAAATGAAATTAACAAATTTATATTAAACATATCATTCAAATAATATTTTAGCACATGCATTCCTCTTATTTTGACCTCTTTGAAAATCAACCAAATATCCTCTAAATTGTTTGGATTAATGTTTAGTTTGCTACAACACATATCACACAATTTTTATATGTTTGCATGCATGTAAGATGATATGATTATGATACTAAAGTGTTACGTAATTATCAAAATTTAAATGTTATATATATAAATATACGAGAATTATGTGATATTCAAGTTAATCCTCATAAAATTACTATACTAATACATAGAAATATGAACTGCTGAAAAGTCATATTTGTTGAAGTTAGATTTGTGAGTGGCTTATGCTCAAATTCTACTATCCTTGAGGAGAAGTGGGAAAAGGAGAAGAGAGACCGAGAGAAGAAAGTGTCTTCCCTGCCTTCCCCCTCATTTGAACATTTGACTCATATTTATGAATATCAAAGTGCCTTTTGCATTTGTATAAGATTTGATAAAAAAAACTAAATAATACAGAGAAATATATAAAAGTATATAATATCATGTCACATCCTGCAGTTTTATGCCACGTCATCTATAGTCATGCAAAATATGTCCCAAAAATCAAAGCTATGCACTTGGCAGCTCCACAAGTCAACTCTGCAGACCAACTTAACAGGTTAGCCTGGCACATGATAGGTCAACTCGATAAATGTTAGCTTGGTATGTCAACTCAACACTTGGTATGATCAACTTGACAAGTTAGCTCAGTGACTCAACTCAGATGACCAGCTTAGCATGTCATCTCAATACCTTATAGTTCAACAAGTCAACTTGGTATCTAGAAACTCAGCGGGTTAACTCGACAGGCCAGTGGTAGGTTATCTCTGCACTTGATCAGCTCGACAAGTCAACTCAATACTTTACAGCTCAATAAGTTAACTAGATACCTAGCAAAGTCAACTTGACACCCGAAAGCTCAATAAATCAACTCGGTACTTGGCAGCTTAGTAGAATAGTTCAACATATGACAACTCGATAGGTTATCTCGGTACCTAGAAGAGTCAACTCGACAGCTCAGCTAGGCAGCCATCTCGACCAGTTAACTCAGCACGTGGTTGTTTGGCAGGTTAACTTAGCAAGCTAACTCGACAAGCCAGCTTGGCAGGCCAACTTGACATACCAACTCAACAGGCCAACTCAGCATAGCAACTCGGCAGGCTAACTTGGCAGGTCAACCCGACACACTAGCAACTCGATAGGTCAACTTGACAAGCTAGCTCAGCCAGTCTTTTTAGGTTTATATATTTGATTTCCCAAGTTTTTGTATCATTGGAAGACAATTTTGAATTGAAAAAGAGAATGATATAAAATTTCATCATTATTTAATGGTGATGCTTATACCTTACTAATTTCTTTGGGGAGGAGTTTGGATATCCTTTGTCACCCCAAATATATAGTGCATTAGACTTTTTAAGCCTAATTTTTAACTTGGATGGACTTGCGCTATCGTGGTGGCAGCCATCCTGTCTTGCAAGATAGAATGTACTTTATTTGCTCAATGGGATTTTGGTCGCAAAAGAGGAGAGTTTGGCTCTATGGTCAAATGTGCATTGGTAAGCTAGTGTTGGGTGAGTTACCCAACTTCATTAATGAGTTTGAATATGAACACAAACAGTAAGCCTTTCGCTACATGTTCTCTAAGTTATTTGACTGACTCTTTTTGAGCAGGCTAGGATGGCTAATCTGTTGCGAAGCATTAACTATCCATTTTCTTTTGGGCTTTCAACTCTTATACAATGAATTGTCTAGGGGACACTCTGGTTTCACTTGCAGGACTCTGTCTTGGGGACATTTTTACTCAAATTCAAGAAGTAGTCTTGCTGCATTTCAGCTTGACCTTGCAACGAGGTGGCACAAGCATGACTGTCCATTCCTTTTTTTCTCTGGTAAGTAGCCTGTAAGAAGTGAATTTTTTTAGTTTTGATTAGCGTGCAATTAATAACTGAGGATCTTAGTTATATTATTATTAGCTCATAGAGCCATCAAAACTATTTTAGAATACAAAGTTATTCACCAATAAAAAATTATAAAGATATAATGAGAAAAATAATGAAAAACATAATGATAGAAGAGTTCAAAGGAATAACTAATAATGGCAAAAATGAAAGATTTAAGTATATAATATATGATCTCTGACACTGAGATTTTTTATAGTATGATCTTTATTGTCTATTTGGAGATTTCTATATGTAAATTTAAATTCAAGACGTGTACACTCATCACAATATTCAAGATGTTTAACCACGATTTGTATGTGGGTAATGCCAAATCGTAGTAGCATCAAGGAAAGGAGAGAAAAAAGAGTGAGGAGCCCAAGGGAAGAGCGAGTCCTCCTTCCCCCTACCCCTTGTTCAAAAACATTTGACCTCTCTTTATAGATATTAGGGTACCTTTTTGCATTGGTACAAGATTTACAAGAAAAAAACAAAAGGTATATAAAAATAGGTAAATACAAATAATGTTATGTCACAATCTGTAACTTTTTCGTTGCAACCCAGAACTTTGTGTCATTTCATTTTTGTAGCCATACAAAATATATGTCCAGAGAATCAAAACCTGACACTTAAGCATCTCAACAACTCAACTTGACAGGCCAGCTCAACAAGTCAGCTCGACACCTGATAGGTTAAGTTGGCACCTAGCAACTTGACATGTCAAGTGGACACTTAGTAGAGTCAACTTGATAGGTTAGCTTGGCAAGTCAACTTGGAAGGTCAAATTGGTATCTGTCAGCTCCGTAAGTTAATTTGGGCACCCAATACTCAGCAGATCAGCTCGATAGGCCAGCTTGGCAGGTTAGCTAAGCACTAGAAACTTAGCAAGTTATCTTGACAATTGATAGCATGACAAGCCAAATTGGTGCCCAACAGAGTTTACTAAGAACTCAGCAGCTCGATAGGTCAAGTAAATGCCAAGCAGCTTGACAGGTCAATTCGACACCTAGCAGCTTGGTAGGTCAACTTGACATCTCACAGGGTCAACTCAACAAGTTAATTCGGCACGCCAACTTGGCAGTCCAGCGAGTTAGCTCAATTCAACACCAGACAACTCGACAGGTCAACTCAGCACCTAACAGCTCGATAAGTCTACTCCATAGACCAGCTTGGTAGGCCTCGGGAGGCCAACTAGGCAGGCAAGCTAGGCAAGTCAGCTTGATAGACTAACTTAGCAAGCTGGCTCGACATAAGTCCAATGGCGCCGACAACTTGACAGGCCAGCTCAGCAAGTCATATTAGGTATAAAACATTTGGTCCTCAAGTCGAAGAGAAGACAATGCAGAATGATGATTTTATAAAAATATATACCAAAAAAACAAATCTGCTTTCAAGAAGCACAACAAAATGAGCCTAAGGCAGAGTAAAATGTAAGCAAATTTGCCATGCAAAGGAAGCTTATACAAAAATAAATATGACCAGATTGATTGCACTTATGAAGCCATTTTCGAGAACAAGATGACCTGCAAGATGAGCTTAAAAAATGAACCACAAAATGAGCTGCCACAGAGTAAATGCAGTAGTTTTATAGCAAATCCAATAGACCAAAAAAAAAAAAAAGTTCTAATTGGTTTAAGGAATTTGATAAAAAATGCAAATTCAGTTTACTTCACTACTATATTTTGGTTGCTTGGTTTCTATATCATTAAAGCATAATTATAGTTACCAAAGCAATGTCAAAAAATAGATTTTTCCATTGAAAATTCCATACCTAGCTCAGAGGAAAAAATGGATAAAATATTTATTTAGTCATCACGGTGACAAAAATTTCCTCTTCTAACAAGAAACAAAGATTTATTACCTTATCAAACAGCCAAAGAAGGAAAACATACCTTTTCATCACCTTTTTCTCAACCAAACATAGGAGTGAAGCCTACTTTCAATTCAATTCCAGTACCAATTCCCACTACTTTCCACTCATTAAATTCCTCGGAACCAAACAGAGCCTATTATGTTTAATATACACTTTCTGCAGCAATTTAAACAGCCCTTAAAACTTAAATTGCTCCCCAATTTTCCTCTTGACAAATGCCTTCTTTTCCTTCGAACTATAATACAGAAAACTCATTACACTTATTGTAAAACTCAAAAGAAAAAACTATACACGCTAATGAAGTTAGAAGGATAAAAGAGCCCCCTCAGCAGTTGCTTTCCTCTTCCATGTGTTACAGGAGACACCTTTAACAGCTATTTCAGCTCGAATCAGTCCATTAAAAAGAAAAGAAACAAAGAAAAGTGTAGAGCCAACTTCCCCAAAAAAGCGTCAAAACTTTCCATTGCATATCACCAACCCAAAAGTTAAAGAACCAATAACCCTTTCCCCCAAACCAAAACGAAAGTATAAACTCATCACACACCAAAAAAAGAAAAGATCAGAAACACAAAAAATAAGCCTGTTGAGAAAAAAAGATAATACCAAACTCTGAGTTTTCATCATTCAAAGCCTTCTCCTTTATAGGAGATGAGATGAAAACCTCCTTGGCCTTAAAAGACACACCATTTGACGCTTTTACAGTGGAATCCTTCCTCTTCTGTGCCGAAGAACAAGTTCCCATGGCTTCTACGCAACAACACTTCCCATCTCTGAGGTCTTGGAGTGTCCTGAGGTTGGAAGGAGAAAAGAGAAGTCTTTTTGTAAGAAAATACTGCGTTGGAAGTGAAGTGACACGGGGTGTGTGTCCTATCTGCTACATGGGTTCCCAATAATTTTACTCTGGTTCCCTTATCCATGTGCACTAATTGTTTTTTGATTTTTTTAAACAGTGAATCTCACATGTATTCAAACTCCCAAGTCTTGCCTAACTTTAATTTTGAATAAATGATTCTTGCTTTGTCTGTAACGGCAACAGTGGAGTATTACAGTATGTTTGGTTTGTCTTTTAGGTTGGTGAAAGTGAAAGCTACCGTCTTTTTTTGTTTTTTCTACCAACATCAATTTTGTTTTGTTAGTTCATGGTATGTAATTTCAAATAGTAACCTGGCGCAAACATTGGTAGGCTTTTCTCTCACTTATTTACTTTAGGGGCATTTACGTACATACCCCACAATCTTATGTTTTTACATATCAAACGCCTAATAGTGTCATATTTACATTCATAACACTCGTATTAACTTTTACTAACTTTTTAAAACTGAAGTGCATCATTTTATGCATATTGTTTATGGCAGCAAAGTGCTATCAATATAAATATCAAATTTTAGGGGTTAGATATAAAAATTCATAAAGATAAGATTTACATACATTACATTCAATTCTTAAACATTTACTTCTCTAACACATATTAATAATTTGGACGGTATAAATATAGATAAAACAGAGTTTAGATGTTAGTTATATAAATACATAGAAATTTTGCAGTATGCATGTAAATGTCTCCTCATAAAAATTGTAATAAATTTTCCAAACTTTTAATTTAATCATATATATATATATATGGCGTTTTCGGCTAGGGCATGGTTTTGCTCTGGCGATTTTGGCGGCCATGGTTTCCTCTTCTCCGTTTGTGGCTTCATCCATGGTTCCTGTTGAGATCTTTCCCTCTTCTCCCATCCATTTTGTTTTGTTGCTCCTTTTCAGCTTCGATTTTGGGGTTTCTTTATGGCTAAGAGTTTCGCGGAGGCTTTGACGAGGAGTAGCTCCTCAAAGATTGGAGGTTCGGGGCTATTCCCGAATTCCTTTCATGAAGCTTTGCATTTAGAAGGGGATTATAGCTTTATTAAGAAGACTAGTAAGAAAAATGGTAAATTTGTTTGGTTTATTTCTGAGGAGGAAACTAACATTCTTGCTTCTTCCTGTCGACACGTTTTGGTTGAAAAATTTGCTTATGGAAATCCTAAGCTCGAAATCATTAGAAGAGAATTTGATGCTTTGAAGTTTACGGGTTTTTGGCAAATCAATTTTTTAGATGGGAGGCACATTTTGATTCAACTTTCTAACGACGAAGATTACACACGTCTTTTTGTTTGTCGTTTTATTAGAATTGTAGATGTCCCAATGAAAATTTAAAAGTGGACGATGGGTTTCGATCATAAATCGGAGCCGCCCGTTATTCCTGTTTGGATTCATTTCCCTGGTTTAAAGTTTCATCTCTTTAATCATGAAGTTCTGTTTTCGTTAGCTTCTGCTTATGGAAAGCCATTGAAAATGGATGGTCCTACTCTCACTTTATCAAGGCCATCGGAAGCCCCAATCTTAGTAGAACGAGATATTACTCTTCCTTTTTATGACGAAATTTGGATTAGCTCGGCGCATCAAGGCTATTGGCAAAAAGTGGAAATTGAAAGGCACTCTTATTATTGCTCTCATTGTCAAATGTTCTGGCATGCTCCATCTCATTGTTATCGTTTACACCCTCAGCTTCGACAGAGTTTTGATCATCCACCACATGGCCCAAGTAATCCTAATATTGTTATTCCTCATGATAGAGAAAATGTTATTCTTGAAACTGAACAAAATGTTGATTCTCTTCCTAGTAACGTTGTTGCTATTGATGAAGAGATTCATCCCACTCCTGCTGAAATTCAGGTTTAACATAATGTTGTTACTTTTCCTATTAATGTTGTTGAAGATCATGTTGGCACTGTACATGTAAATCTTCTTTTTTCTTCTGCTTTGAAGGCTCGTAATAATTTAGACTCTTCCTCCCTTGTGTTGGATGGCAGTGCTCACTTGGGTATTAGCTCTACACCTATTCATAATGAAAATTTACTTCCTAAAGCCGATATCTCTGCAGATACCATTGCTTTAGAGGAAGAATGGATGGTTCAAATGGCTAGCAAAAAGAAAAGTAAACATAACAATAAAATTATTCATTTAGATAAAGATAATATTATTTTGGATGGAAAATCTCATTCGAATGGCAAACAAATCGGCACCTCTTCTAGGGCTACTAGAAGGGGAGGCACGAGAAGTAATGTTTAACAACTTGTGTTGGAATATTAGGGGAGTGGCAGACCCTCCCTCCCTTAATAGATTAAAAAATTTATGTAGGGTCCACAACATTTCTATTTTTGCAGTCCTTGAGCCTCTTGTTTCTATTAACAAAGATCGTATCTTCAGGAGATGTAAGTAGTATAAGTATTTTTGAAATAAAAACAACAAAATTTGGATATTTTGGAAACACAATATAGATCTTGATATTTTTGAAGATGACGAACAATTTTTGTTGCTTCATTTTAAGCAGGATATTTATGCTGCTTGGGCTACATTTGTTTATGCTAGCTCTTTGCTTCAAGATAAATATTATCTTTGGCAGAAACTTGCTCTTATGGGAGAAGTTATCTATGATAATTGGTTCGTGGGTGGAGATTTCCACATGATTATGAAGCCATCCGAAAGAAGGGGTGGAGGGCGATGTAAGTCTATGTTGATTGACTGTTTCAATGATAAGATTAATGAGGTTGGTTTATATGATTTAGGCTTTTTCAGGTCCTCAGTTTACCTGGAGAAGGGGATCCCTTGCCCAAAGGCTAGATCGTTTTTTTGGGAATCATTATTTCCTAAATTATTTTCATGTTTCTAAAGTGTTTCATTTAAACCATGCATCATCTTGTCATAATCTTATTCTGCTATCTCTTGCCTTCAATCATAAGCCTGCCTCTTCTCACTTTAAATTCCTTGACATATGGAGCACTCATGAGAATTTTTTTACTCTTATTAAGCAAGCTTGGCAAGTTGATTGAGCTGCTAATCCTTGATACAATTTGTGGCAGCTTCATAAGAAGGTTGCTGCTCATTTACGCAAATGGAATCTAAATATTTTTGGTAATGTTCACAAGAAGGTGCAGGAGGCAAAAAGAGTGGTTGATAATCTTGAAGCACAGGTTAATAGCTCTCCACAACTTGTTGAGGAATTAACAATAGCTCACTCTAATCTTCTGGAGGCTATCTCTTTGGAGGAATGCCTTCTACAACAAAAGGCTAATGATATTTAATTTTCCAATGCTGATCGCAACACTAAATATTTTCATGCCTCCATTAAGCATAGAAAAAATATCAACACTATTATTAACATCCGCACTCATAGTAGACGTCTGTTAACTCAAGATGTTGATATTAGTAAAAGTGTGATTGATTATTTCATGAATCTCTTTATGTCTAGTTCTCAGGTACTTCCTGTTAATACTACTCTTTTTTATAATGAACGTGAATATGTCTCCCCCTTTTCTCTTTTTGAGGTTCCTATAGAACAGAAAATCTTCTATGTTTCCAAAGATATCAATCCCAACAAATTTCCAGGACCGCATGGTTTTACTTCTTTTTTTTATGTTACTTGTTGGGATATTATCAAAAAGGAAGTTATCCTTCTTGTGCAAAGATTTTTTCTTGGGGAAGATCCTGGGAAATACTTCACTTCCTCTTTGATTATACTAATTCCCAAAGGAACTGACAAAACTAGTTGATATAAATTTCGGCCCATCTCCCTCACTTCAGTTATCTCTAAAATATTGAGTAAATTAATGCTTTCCAGGCTTCAACCACTCTTACCCAATATCATCTAGCCTCAGCAGTTTATTTTTGTTAAAGGTCGGGATATCACTGATAATATTTTACTTGCGTAGGAATTAATTGAAGATCTTGATAAGAAATGTCGGGGTGACAACATGATTTTTAAACTGGACATCAAAAAGGCTTTCGATACTCTCAGTTGGGATTTCATAATTTCCATTCTTCATGCTCGTGGTTTTCATCACAAATCATATCTTTAATCTGAAGATGGCTTCATAATAATCATTATAGTGTGTTGGTTAATGGTACTTCTTATGGTTTTTTCTCTGCACATAGAGGCATTAAGCAAGGTGATCCCTTATCCCCTACAATTTTTATAATCACTTTTGACTATTTCTCGCGTTTAGTCAATGATTTGCAGCATAATAAGATACATACTCTATTTTTTCATAAGTCCAAGGTCATGGTTAGTCATCTCGCATATGCAGATGATGTTATTCTTTTCTCTAATGGAAGTAAAGATACCACTAAATTGCTCATGTGAGTTCTTGAGGAATTTCAACAAACTTCTGGCTTAACTTTCAACACAGATAAGTGCAATATTTATTTTGGTAAGAATGTAAAGTGCTCGATTGCTACTTGGGCTATTTCTTTCACTGGCTGTTAGTCTGCATCACTTCTCTCAAATATCTTGGAGTTATCTCCTTAGAGGACGTCAGAAACAAACTCAATTAGATGAGGTTGTTGATAAAATCAAATCCAAAATTGGGGATTGGAGGAATATCTTCCTCTCAAATGGCGGCCGCCTCACCTTACTCAGAAGTATTCTAATCAGTATTCCTATGTATGCTATGCAAAATCTTAATCTCAAGAAAGGTACTCAGCTTACATTAAAGAGACTGTTTAATCATTTTCTTTAGTCGGGGAGTCAATCTAAGAAGTCATTTTAGTAAAATTAAGTATACAATTCAAACAAAATTGCAAATAAAAAAGTTTACTTTCCAAATTTAAAAAGTTTTGTTACCCATCCTCAGCGACGGCGCCAAAAAATTGACTCAACCCACAATTACGTGTATTTTTAATCTCCAAAATATTGCCAAAAACTTGGCCTAAATTATATTCAGCGGCTAGTGTAAATAAATGAAATGATATGGAAAATAAATAATAAAACTTCACACTAGTAGTATTGTGCAAGTATATGTATTATTTTACGTAATATAGGATTTTCTTTAGAAACTCCAGTATCGATCTCACAAGGAAAGTTGGACTCTTTTAAATTGGCTTGCAAAATTCATAAGCAAATTCTATTTAAATTACAGATTAAATGAAAATAAAATGATCGCAACGGTTAAGACTAAATTAAAGCAGACATAAACAACTATGATTAACAGTTTAATAAAAGTAATTCTAACGAGTTTGAAAATTATGAAAAGATATTTCCCTTTGCAATGAGATATTAATCTATGTAGGATTTGAATGACTAAAAATATGATGATGTATTGTGACCAAAAGGAGCATCTCTATTCTTTACCCTCTCCCGATGCTAGCAAAGAACATTGGGTAATTTAGATTCTAACCTCTCACCTCCAGATTACTCATTGTGTCATCTCTATAGAACCCACTAGGAACCCTTACGATCCAAACTCTAAACCAAATTGGAAAAAGAATCTAGTATGTCACCCTAGAAACATCAATTCTACGCTCATTAAAACTTATCTCTCTATCTATTTTTACTCCTCCTTAGGTGATCTCAACGGCTCTGTCCAGAATGAAGTGTGACACTCACTATTTGGGTAAAATCATAGCTCTCTTGGGTATTTATGTTTCTCAACAGATTTTAACCTTACAAGTGACCAATTTGTAAAGTCAATGAAGAATCGGCGAAAATGTCATTAGAATTTTTAAAAATAAAAAGGAATCTTTAAATCATTCTCATCCCACAAAATTAATTCCCAAGAGTAAGAAGAAAGAAACAAAACTACTCAGAATTCATAGAGAATAAAACAAAAACACCATATTTATATTGAAATCCAAGTCTTAGAAACAAAAACTTAAACACAAATACAAAGTATCTTATGTCTTAGAAACAAGTTCTCCTTTTTCTCAAAAATCTCCTTGTTAGAAGAGAGTATGAAATCCTCACACATCACACTTTTCAGGATATTGAATCCATTTAAGATATAAAGTCCCATGTTTTTTGTAGGTTCATACAATCTAGGGGACACCTTATGAATGAGCTAGAAGGGCATGTTGTTATTGATGGTGGAGATGAAAGGAAGAGGAAAGAGCAAGAACCTTCCCTCCATTCCTTCCTATGTATATCTTCTAGAATGTATTTTCACTCGTCATGCTAAAAGTATTAAACAAATGCTATGTTATAGGTTGTGTTGTATAAAGCCTATTAAGAATTATTGTTGATAAGTTCCAAGACATGAATGTCATACAATCAATAAATAGAAATGGATGACGTTGGAATAGAATTCTCCTTCCTCCTGCCATGAAGGATACTTCAACGAATTTGATGGCATAAGTTGATGGATGCAGGTGAGCTTGGTTGAGGAGCTTGCAGGGTTTGAACAAGCTCGATAGAAGAGCTTTAGGAGCATGAGCAAACTTGGTCATAGAAGCTCAATCAAATACCCAACATTGGAAAGTTCAGTCAAAGGAGCTCACATAAACATTAACATACTTGAAAAGGGATATCAATGAGTCCCTCTAAGAGGTAAGTTTGGTAGCATTCACCTCCAAGGGTATGACTAGCATGTGCGACTAGTCCGTTCATGGCCAGCGCCTCAAAATGGGTGATGAATAGGCTCGATCAATTAGACCCGAAAGACCCATTTGATGTTTGGGCTTCACTCTTGCTTTATATATATATATATATATATATATATATATATATATATATATATATATATATATATATATATATATATATATATATATATATATATATATATATATATATATATATATATATATATATATATATATAGAGAGAGAGAGAGAGAGATGTACATGTATGTATGTATGTAGACACACACTGGCTCACACACACATTTGAATAACATTATATATTTATGTTTTTAAAGTTGAAACTAAGGTGCTTTTTATGCGAAAAATGTTTCCTTCTCAAATATACTTTAAAACTATTGGGAGGGTCTTCCCTCAAAGAGGATTGAAATGATAATTGATAGAGATATTAGTTGTCATTTTTTTTCTTGTAAGTTTGAATCCTCGCAAGCGATTATAATAAATATGCACTTGGTTAAGTTGAATCTGTCAAGGAGTCATACCTAAGGAATAGAGCATATGACATGAGAGAGAGAGAGAGAGAGAGATAATAGTAATGATCAGTAAAATGGAATTTTTATTAGTCTTTGTTAATGAAATGATCTCCCTATTTATAGCTGATGGGGTATAATATGTGTAATTACATGACCCCAGCTTTAATAGGGGCATTATAGAATATTTTAGCTATTTTTCTTAAGTGAGCCTATACTTGGCTACTTTATCGTTTTGTCAGTTGAGATCAAAAGTCTTTCATTCCGCAAGGCTCATCTATTCAGTTGTGTTGCATTGGTCTGTCGTCCATCATCTGGTGGTCTTTGGGTTGGCCGAGTTTGGCTAAGTTAGTCTGGTTTTGCCCAGCAGTTCTTGATGATTTTTGGTCATCAATACTTGGCTCGGTCGGCTTGAGTCCATCAGTTGAATTCCTTAGTATGTTTTCTGACTATCAATCCCAGAAAGTAGAACTTTCATTGATGGAATGAAGCTAGACTGTCGGACACATGGTGGATCATCGTAATCTGACAATACCTCTCCCTTTGATAGAGAGTTTTTCAAGATACTCTCTGAGTATATCATAGTAAAATCCTTAGCCTCCTCATGAAGAGTCTCTTAGAGGCTCTTATGAGATGGCTGGCAATGTTAGGGCGAGAGTTGGGTTGATGCCTTCTTTCAACTTGATGGATCTTGGTTTTTAGCTCAGACTACCAGCACTCGATCGACTTTGGGTCGCAATAAGGGATTTGCACAATGTCAATTAACTCCCTAGATCTTTCGGTGATGTGACTTTTGGACTTTCTTCCAAGGGCCCGTACTAATTTCTTGTCTCTCAGTCCATTAAATTTCCATGAGATTTGTGCCGAAGCATTTATGATGTACAACACTCTTTTATAAGTTGCAATTTGATTATCTACTCGGTGGAGCACATTGCAATCGATTGGTCTTCGCCTTTTTTCTTTAATCTTTTAATATTAATTTTAATTTTTTGAAAGGCCTTAGCTTTGATATTGCTTAGACCCACGTAGGGATTATAATATTTACTTTCAAAAGATGCCTCAATTTAGCGCATTCTAAAATCTAAATGTATCATTAAGTTTGAAAGAGCTTGACTCTTAGGGAGTGCGAATAAAATATGATAAGATTATGACCAAACACATGTTTTTTTTTAATTTAAAAAGCCTAACGTTCTGGGTAAAGATTAACCATTGATATCATTACTATAAAATATTTATCAAATTTCGATTATGAAAATAAAATCAATACCCTTAGGTTGCCTAAACATCTTCTGCAATTCTAATTATTTGCTGAAGTTTGGGAAGCCACTTTGGCATACACATGGACAATGTCATTAATGTCGAGTTGGTTTACAAAGCAAAGCTTTTGGACAATGTCACTTCATAAGGCAGACTACTGACTCTGCAGTAAAGAGTTCCAAGCACAGACTGCCGGATGATTTGTCGAGCATGAGTTATAGTTGTCAAGTATGAGCATGTGAGTATTAACTGACGAGAATGAGTTGGCCAGTACCGGCAATGGAGCACCGACTACCAATTATGAGCTATTGGCATGACTAACTAAATAGCATGACCAACTACTTGCGATAGTTTGAGTACGAGTTTGTATTTATGCACTGAATTTTATTATTTTTTTAATACTTAATATATAAATTTTGAATGCGTCTGTGAAATGATATAAACATAAAAAAACTTGAATGTTTAAGATATAAAAACAAAATTTCTTGCTCGGTGAGTCAACAAGTGGTTGGGATTTTGTGATAATACATACTTTATTTATAAAGTATAAGCCAAATTCTTGAGAAATAGGGGTGAGCATTGTAAGATAAATGGGGATGGAGGAGGATTGATCTCTTAAGAATTTATCCTAAGTATATTTCTACTTGCTCATTTAGCTCATTCTCCCTCCTTTCAAACCCTTTTCTTAAACTATGAGTCCATAAACAAATCGAGATTCAATATTCTAAGTCTTGAACTTATTTTTTATTAATTATTCTTTAGTTGTAATTTCAAAAAGAGGATATTCATAACTTTTTGTAAATATGCAATCAATTTTGATTTTTTAAATTTTAAGTAATTCAAATCAAATTTAAACCATGTTTCGGTACTCTACTTATTTAGGGGATGAGGTTTTGATGCTCTACAAGTGGCTACATTTGATTTGGACGACTTTATCTATGGTGGTCTCTACAGTAATGTAAGAGTAAGTTTTGCTATCCAATCCTACAAAGAATGGTCAGAATTAGTTCCGTAATAAATCCTAAAGAGTATTAAATTATCTATTTGACATAATCAAGGTTATTCACTTAAATTAAAAGAAACATACTACATTTATTTCATTCCTAACTTCTACCCTAGGTTGAGGAACATACATTTTAAGGGCCTCAATTTGAATCTGAAATATTGAAAAGGATCAAGATGAATTTAAATACCTATCATATGGTTTGATTATCCTAGATTACAGGTTTCTTTCTTATAATATGATTAAGACAAAATCAAGATGAATGGGTAATTAAAGGTACCTGAATTCATTGGAATATTCTTCAGTTAATTATGCTTGAAACTTCATTTACTTGCCATGAATGATTATTCTTTAGGTTACAATCTTAAAGATCAGAAAATGTCGCAAGATTAGCCCATTGAAGATGATTCACCATAGTTTGGAAGTTCAATTGTTTAGAGTAGTAAGTTGGTGTAGATTTCCTTTGGGAAGAGCTAAAGTTTTTGAAATTTTATTTGAAGCTAGAGGCCAAATATTCAACCATTGAATGCAAGTAATTAAATAAGCCAAGTTCAAGAGGAATTTTGGTAATGAAAAATTTGTAAATCTTGTCCTAGGAGAGTTAAGGGTAGTCAAATTGTGTATAACAAGGTGTGGAAACGAGTTTTTAATCCAGCAGTCTAATAAGGTACTTATTGAACCCATACATGAAACCTTGGTTGTCACATTCTCATGATAAGATGGTTGAATGGTAGCTATTAGAATAGGCTTTAGATGGTTGAGATTCACTTAGGGAAGTTTTGATAATATGTATTTGATTTAATAGTCGTACCATATTTCATGATTGGATTCATTTTTTTATGGTTATTCACGCCTCATTGAAACTTTAATTCTATCCTAACTTTTTATGTTTGATTTAGCAGCTAACTTACAATCCAAATCACAATCTAAGTAAATTTTAAGTCTGGGGTTTATTTAAGTAAATAAACCTCATTGAACCTATTGGGGTGAGTTAACCTGCATTAACCTAACTAAACCTTAATAGATTGTAAACCTTAATAGATTGTAATGCAGGTTAACTGACCCCAATAGGTCCAAATATAGCTGGTGACTCAAAGAGAGTTGCCTATGTACTTTCAACCACTTTAAATTCAATAGGAAAAATTGTGCCGGTTTTATAGTATTTGGGTGCACCTGTATGACCTAATTTGACATCTAGTAAGACATGTAGTTTATTTTATGTTTATTAATTTTTTATGAGTTTTAATATGTGATTTTATTTCTAATATATCTATTAATTTTTTCATAATTTTGATTTGCAAAAATTTTGACAAGTTAAAATTGACAATGTTGTATTCAATTACTATTTTAGGCATGTTTTATGTTGAAATTAAAAACCATCTTCACAATATTTTAAAGCACTCTTAAATTTTTTGTAAGTATGTTTATATAAGCTTTGAAGGCATGAAAAAAAAATATTAGATTTGTCTTCTGTAAGAAATTATTACATCAATATAAAAGCAAAATTTTGTAAATCATATGGTGTTCATTTTATAAACTATTTTCACCAGTATATTTTAAACATGATGTAATATTTCTAATTAGTTTTTATAGCATTTAGAGTTTTATATCTTATGTATAAGATAATTTATATAAAATTTATAATTAAAACAAAAATTCTCAGAAGTCTATTTATATCCTTATTTTGTGTGTGTTTGTGTCTGTGTGTATATATATATATATATATATATATATAGAACACCTTTATAAATTTACAACATGTAGAAATATACCAGGAGAATATGCATTAGTTAAAATTTGTTACAGAATTTAATATAAGGGATGTCCAAATAATCCCCTACCAAAAGTAAAGAAAGGGAGAAAGGAGGAGCATTGTCAGTTATAGTAGAAGTAGAGAGTCCGCCCATCCTGGTTAACCAGTTGGCAGGTTTGTTCCCCTTCCTAGAAATAAAAGAAAAAAATTACATTTATGTTAGTCACCATGAAGAGAATTTTCTTGATCCAATGAGTGATATGTCAGGGGGCTCCACAAGTGCATGAAGGCTCTGGATAAGCAGCTGAGAGTCAGATTCAATCAAAATTTGATTCATGTTTTAAAAGAGTGGAGAACTTGACAACCCAATAGATGGCAATGGCTTCAGCTTCAATGGAGTTCTTTGCTTTGACAGGAGACTAAAATGATGAGCACTTCCCATGATTTTCTCGAAGCACGCCTCCAATACCAGCTTCTTCTTGCAGATAACTCCCATCTGCATTGAATTTGACCCAGGGAAGTGAAGGCTTCAACCAATGTATAAGGGAAACTATATCAGATTGCTGGGAGCCTAAAGGTGCAACATTGGAGCAGATGGTGGGGATCTTCTTAAAATTTATGAGCTTCATGACGAAAGTTAGGCATTGGCTAGCAAGCAAAGTTTTCTCTTCAAACTTGAATTGGCTCCTAGTCATCCAAATAAACTAATCTACAATACCTGGAATAGATGGAAAAGGAGCAGCTTGCCAATCAGTCTAGCTGTCCAAAAAGTTATGCCATCTGAGATTAAGAGATTGAATGGAAAGTTGATTCATAACAAATGTCCACACCTATTGCAAATATGGACAAGCAAAGAAGAGGTGGGCCACAGTCTCTTCCTCCTTTCTGCAAATGTGTGTGTGTGTGTGCCTCCAACTGTGACTCTTTGGTTGGCAAGAGTTTGTAAGACTCTTAAGATCACATGTTCAATCTCGCCTATGTATGCATGCATGTATGTATAACCTTATAAATCAATTTTTAAAAGGTAGAATTCTACTGCGATTTCTTCTCATTAAAAGCATAAGCCACTTTGGAGATAGAGCAAGGGAAAGGAAACCTAAAAGAGAAAATGCTCTATTTTAGACTCATAGAGCTAATTTTATCTAACAAGTTAATTAACTAAATAATGCAGTATGAAAAAACCTTTTATTACTTCGGTCTAAATGCTTTTTTTTTTGTAAAATTTGGTATTTAATGAGTAAAATTTTAAACAATTTAGAACTATAGATATTTACAAAATTTTTACTGTATAATTTTGATATGTTGTTGAATGAACTACAATTGTTATATTGATATAAAAATATTTTACACTCGGTACTTTATGTTGTATATTATTTTATATAGTTTGAGAGAAAATTTTGAACCCGATGAAATTTACTATAAATGAGAAAAAACTATGAAATGTTATTCTAGATCCATATAAACACCTTTATAAGGCTTAGGGTTTAGTATCAAACTATCTATGTTAATTTACCCTACAAACTATAATGTTTGTTAAATGTAATAATTTTTACAAATTTCTTTTGTACATTTGATGTTGTTAATGTATGTTGCGACTATTTATATTCATATGTGTATGTATAAATATGTATGTAATAGTAAAAAAATGGGGGGAAGTGGAGCAGTTGAGTAGCAAATTTTTATGCTAATTTAAGTGGAATTATAAGAGTTATGCTAATTTATTGAGTGAGATGAGTGAATTAAATTATCAAATTAATTTATTAAAAATGAATTTATTTTTTTGTTTAATATCAATAATTATGTTATTTTGCTAAAATAATTTATATGGGAGAAGACTTGAAAAAAATCAAGAATGTTCAGAGTGGTACCTTAATGATGCACCCCTAGCATTTTAGAGCTACAACAGTGAAAAATGAATTAGAAAAATATAGAGCATTAAACTTAAATATTGAATTATCAATGTTGAAGCTAGAAACTTAGTTCCTTAGTATTAACCATACAAAGCAACAACGTCGGAGAGGTTGAAGAAAACATCCAAAAACTCATAAGCTCAGCTCCCAAATGCTAATATTCAGTGTTGCAGTGCCAAGAGAGAGAAGATTTGAAGACTCAAGAGGAGTTTAGAACCTTAGTGCATATGATGGAGTGTTTCAACATTTTAAGGTGCCTAAATTATGCCAAAATGATGTAGAACAGTGTCTCAGTGCTACAATTGAGTACCGCAAAACTATCTTCTCAGTGTTATAGCCCTTTCATCCCAATTGCACAATGTGATAACTCTAATATTTTAGTTTTGAAATAATTTTGGAGTGAAATTGGGAAGTTACTTTTGATAATTTATAGGAAGTGAATATTTTAATGTTGAAGGAGGGATTATGAATTGTTAAGTGAAGTGCTGAATGCAAGTGTGAGTGGGTTGATTTGAATTAAATTTGTGATATTTTTCTTCGTAAAACCATAGTTTTGTTCCTTATAATGATAATTTTACACTTGTGGAAGGTGTTTTTGTTATGTTTTAATTGATACAAGTTTTGATCACACGCTAGAGAGTTACAGACGATAAAGTGGCTAAAAGACCACTCATGAGGATGTGCAAAGGAGAGGCATGCCGACACTCTTACATGGATAGATAACACATTCGTGACCAAGGAAAGCATGCTTGTGCAACCTCAAAGTGGCTGACTTGCCCATGCCATAACCTAACGTGCCCATGTCAGCTCTATGTGCATGTTTCCTTTTTATGTTAATTGATAAAGTTGGAAAGATTTATTGCCAAACTTCAAGCCTTAACTATATAAAAACATGTAATTAAAGCCTAAGGGGGGCTCTTGGTTGTGGATGCTTCCTCTTTCCTAAGGTTTAGATGATTCTTTGTAACCCTAGGGTTTTCTCTATTATTTTACATTTGGGGAGCATATATAGGGTGTTTTCTTACAGTGTTTTAAGATTTGTGTGAGAGAGATTTGTGTGCACTTCAATTAGAAAGATTTACAGAGAGCTAACATTGTACAAAGAAGGTTGTAGGGTATTGCAAAGGGTGAATAGATTTGGTGTGTGTTTTTATACATGTTTTGGTCAAATTTTCTTTAAAAGGTCATCGTATTTAAATTTATCATGTATATAATTTTGATTTTTTTAAAGAATTATTTTGATATTAAAAGGTGAGATCCAATAAATCTCATATATCTAAAGTTTAGAAAATCTAGCACAGTACCACAAGTGACACGCCATCTCGAAAGATAATTGTATCACGTGTTAGTAGGCTCAACTATTTAAACTTAAAAATTTATGAAATACATTTAGCCTGCAAAGTTTGTGACAAAAAATTCTACTATCTATTATAAAGACTATACATGATTTATATTATATGGGTTTACTAATTCTCTTAAAGAGGTAGTTACTTACATCTTAAGCAATTGAAGTCGCCTAAGAAAACTCTTGATTAAGATTAGGGGTTTAATCTTCAAGAAGTCAAAGTTTAGTTTTCACAATTTTTTGTGGGAAAATCAATTAGGAAGGGCTGAAGTGGGAATTATTATTTTGTGGAGCAAAGGAGCAAAGAGCAGAGGATGTCATAAATTCTGAGAAGAACTTCAATAACTTCTTAAACTATCATATTGTTTGGCTTTGTATTTTTGAAGTGATATTTATTTAATATTTACTCCTATCAATTAATAAAATTTGGGCTTATATTTGCACAATATACGATCAAGCAAATAGCCTAAGAAGATAGGTTAGGGTCAACCTTCATTTTAAAAAGAATTCAAAATTCCATCTTTTTTTCCCAAAAGGCACACCTCTTCGCACCAAGAGACAAGTCCCTTCATCCAAGAGACGTATCTCTTCATTCAAGAGTCTTTCCAAAGTTTCTAGATGTATTGAATCACTCCATGGGGCGTTTGAATTGATTAGAGCCTTCTAGAACCTCTAAAAAATAATCACTAAGTGTCTTACTCTATCTTAATTCATTTTTGGCGCTTCTGGCACCAGTGTATTGAAGTTTCGCGTTATTCTCTAGATTTTGGCACCTCTGAAGCCAATTTTGGAGCTTCTGGAGCCGCTTCTCTATAAATGGCACCTCTGGAGCCTCTGGCGCCAGGATGCTAAAAAGCTCCATTTTAACTCCAAATTTGCTCATTTTTGCTCCTAATGTTTAAAATCGATATACCTGCAACAAAACGTAAAAATACCCTTATTTAAAGTGCAATATCACCAAATTTAATCATAAAATGTATACATAAAATTGCTCATTTTTTGGTGTATAACTCATGCTTCTGTGATTTTGGGATCATGGTGATCATGGATTTCTATATGTTTTCATACATGATTATTGTCAATCAGGGATATGTTACTCCTTATGTCTATCACTAGGTCAAAAGAAGCCTGAAACTCAAGAAGTTAAGGTTTCCCCAGTCCCCATAGCATTCCGCGTGATTATTTTGATCTCCGGAAAGATTGTAAAATTCCACTGAAATATATTTATTTTCTCAGAATTTTGTGTTTAACCCTTCCTTTCCACTATGCAACAGCTAGAAGTCATAGTTTCACAAAACATTTTAACATATTAGTTGGTCAAACTAGGAGTAAATTAAAATCAGATTTAAACCAATAATATGGGCCATGAAAGCATGAGAAACCCTATAGGAAAAATAACTCAGAAGATCACAAAGAAAACCACTACCCCTACATCCAGAGACATAAAGAACGTACTAGTCATGTATTATCGAGAAAATAAAAGACACAAAATCCATGCATATCTTCATTAAAAGAAATAAACAAAAGTAAAAACTTACAATAAAACTTGTCTTCTCCATAAGTGTAGCACCTTTCTCTCTCATATAATACAACTCTAATAACTCACGAGAAATTCAAATGAAGCAACTCCTCTTCAGATTTCAATCGAAATAAATAAGAGCATCCTATGGGGAATGCTTTCTATGATCAAAATCCTCCCTTTCCTACAACCTTCAACCACCAAAAGATACCTAAGATCGTCCTTCTGAGTTAATTTATAAGAAAAGCACAGTAATGGCAATAAAATTCTTATCAAAAATGAATTTTTTGATTTAAAGCTGGCGTGAGTGCACTCGAAACGAAGTGAGAGTGACGTGACTTTAGTGCAGGTGTGATGATGATTGAACAGATTCGGAAGCACAGACACGCAAAATCCAACGTTGGTGCTCTAAGCTGGGTGTAAGGGCGCTGAATCTGGTACGGGTGCACCATGGTTAAAATGGTTGCACCGATATGGCGGTGCAGGTGTGCCAATATGGTTGTGCGAATGCGTTAGTTTGAAATCCTTATATTGTGTTGTTTTCATTCTTTTTCGCTACAATTTTTTGTTCACCATGTCCCCTGCACAATTAAGATAAAACATACATTTCTTAAGCATTTTATAGTACAAAAGAATTTAAACATGGGAATTTATGTCATTTAAATATCACATATTTCACTTTTATCAATTCCCCCAAGCTTACATATTGCTTGCACTCAAGTAATCATATTGCTTTTCTTGGTTTATTATGAATCGTACAGTACTCATGTTGGTTTCTAACTATTCAACATGTTTATCAAGACTATTAAAAAGTGTTTAAATGTTATTAGGATTAATTATCTTTAATGGTTAATAACTTGATATTTTTGTAATTTTTTTCATTCCTTCATTAAGAAGATTCCTTAGATTTTTAAATTAGTGTTATTTAATGTCTCTTTCGCTAACCTCAAATGTCTTTAATTTTGTTTTAATGGATTTTAGCCAACTTAATGTTCACTTAACTCTTTCCCTTGAAAATAACTTTTAATGTGGTTTTAATTAAATGATCAAGGCAAAGTTTATCACTTAAGTATAACTTGACCCTTTTATGATCTCTTTTTTTTCATGAATTTTTTTTACGCCAAGCTCAAGCTTCTTCTCAGAAAATTTTCAATTTTTTTGCTTCTCTTTCTTTTTTCTTCTTTTTTTTCCTGTCTTTCTCTTTTTTCCCAGAGAATTACTTTATTTTGTTGACAACTTTTTTTTTCTAACTTTTTAAATGTAAAGAAGGGTCGTGTTTCTTAAGTAATAAATCTCAACACTCGATATTTCTTATGTTCCATCTCCAAGTTAATTTTCTTGTTAAAACTTAAGATCACATCAGTATAGTTAAAATAATTTTAGAAGATTAGAAATCATTTTGGTTTGCTACTCAATGTACAGTCCACATGAATCCCAACAGATACAAATATCAAAAAGTAAGCATGAAAGCTACAATACAAATCTCGCTATTAGGGGGAAGCAACTCCATAGAGAAACAAGTCTGAGAGCTTCATCTTAAAATAATATTTAAAAGTAAATTTCAAAACAAATCTTGAAACAAATGTAGAAAATAGTAACATGCTCAACACATAAGATAACACTTGGGTCACCTCCCAAGATAGTGTTTGGCTTCCTCTAGGATCCAAATTCCAATTCAATAATTCTCGATTAATCACCCAGTATTTTTTTTATTCTTGGATTTTTTCCTAAGTCCTCAAATGTAAATTTTTCTTGCAACTTTTCGCTCGTAGTTCTATAGCAGTCTTCTAAAGGGTATGCAGGGGGTTTATTCAGATGATTATTCCTAAAGGTATTTTCTAAATCCAAGTTCTCTTAGTTAATTCCCTATTTTCAAATTAGTGTTTTCCTCACAAGTTACCAGAAACGGGTCTCTAAAAGATAATTTAAGGTTTCCTAAATTTTTTGGTTGGGTTCTCCTTAAGTTTTTCAAGTTTTGGGTCTAATTTTATTTGGTCACTCTCTTGCATAGGGTTATCTTCCAACTCTTCTCATTGGAGCACTCCTATGGGTGATACTAAAGGCTCAACTATCTTCCAGCAGAGAACTTGGCTATCAACTACCCTTGATATCCCTTTGGGTTCAGTTCTTACAAGAATCATCAATTGCCCAATGTGACTTTTATGTTTCTAAGAGCATCAACTTGGTTCTGTAACTCCTTCCCCTAGTTTATCACCAATTCTTCCAAATACTCATTTTCTTCA
>NEWO01000444.1:184807-236786 GCA_003013225.1 Phalaenopsis aphrodite | reverse complement strand
ACCCCCGATTTTGGTTACATGACTTAATCTCACCAAATTGAACCTCATAGCCTACTCGATTTGCTACAATTTGTGTTGAAAACTCTTCATAACAATCCTATACATCAAATTTTAACTTTAATTTGCCTTGGTTAAGCCGCAATATTATTTAATTTTGACCTAAGTTCAAAAACCACAAATTTGCCCCAAATTGGTCACATCTCAAAATTCCACAAAATTGATTATCTTAGCCCCAAAATTGGAACCAATTTATGTTTAAAACTCTTCATGACATTCCTATTGACCATTTTCAAAAATTACTTTGGACTTAGCCCAAGCCTAGCCCAATTTAGACCCAATTCTAGCCTAACATGCCCAAAGTGACCAAAATTCCAAAATCCTTCAAATTGAACTCAAAATCATTTCAATCCTTCACCAAAAATCTTCATTACAATCATCTACACAATTTTGATCAATCATTTGGAATAATTTACATGGCTATCCTAACCTAAACCCATCATTTAGCCATTTTGACCCACATGAACCCATGTACCAAAATTGGCCTAGCCACCTTAAAGCCACCAACTTTATGACTCCACATCCATTAAGCTCCTCTTAAGGACCAGACTAAACCACCCTAGATCCACCAAAGCATGCTATGGACCAATGTATCCCCAAATTAAGGGATTCATTCTCTTTCTTAGGCCTTAACCACAAAATCTCCTCCATCATTGATTGACATAGGGAGTTAACCATCATTAGCCCCCCCTGACCTTCCTGAGCCAAGAGGTGACCACTCCCTGATCGGCCAGCCACCTTGGTGGTCGGAAAATGGAAAAACCAAGAGCCACCACCATTGAATCAAACCCAATCTTAACCCTAGGGGCCAGCTCACCAAAATTAAACCTTAGAGATTTTTAGCCCACCACCTAGGCTAACATTTGCACCCATGATCAGACCCTAAGCTCCCCTCTCCGACCATGGCTATAAAATGGCCCCTTCACGGACAAGAGAGAGGTGCTAAAAGTTTCTTAAGAAGACCCCTCTAATGTGCTCCCATAGCCTCTTTGAGACCCTTTTAGTGCAATCCAACCACTTCCTTGTCTTAGTTCGCCTTGTCGGAGTTCAATTTTTTAGCTCAAATCCTTTCCAGAGTCAGGACATAACTCTCCACACCTCCACAGTTCACAAAAATCAAATTAAACTCATCCACACCTTCACCACAGTAAAAGAAGACAAAGGCCCATCAAACCCCCCTCATAAAGAGCCTTTACACTAGGCTTTGATCAACACCCAAATTCGGCCTTGATCGAATTTGGGTCTAAACCTTTCACCACAACCAGAGGCTCAATCCCTAGCCTCCTTAGACCTCCATGAACGTGAAAAGTACCTCTGATTGAAGCTTCCCTTCTCAGAGCAAAGGTATTGAACTCCACCTCTTCCCAAGCCTATTTTTATTCTCCATTTGATTAGAGTTGATTTAATGACATGTTTACCATATGGTGTGTTCGTCTCACTTAGACGAGTCCATAGGATCAAACCTGAGGAGATTTGGTTGAGTCTAGAGGGAGATCTTAAGGTTTTAGTGTGAACAATTCTCAAGTTAGCCTATTTAGGGACGATGACCCACAACCATTGGTTCACACGTGTATCAAATGGAGAGCTCTGATTGCACCGGATGGGAGTGTGGTCCATAAAGCGCGGGCTAACTCAGATGGCGATGTCGAACTAGAAGACAACGCATGGAGCTTCGGAGACGCCGAGGATGACGCGGCACTGTGTGTTTATGTAGGAAAATAGGGAATTAAATAATTCATAAAATGCTTCATACCTTCAAAAATGCATATCTTTGTGCAGAAAAATCACAAAAAATAAAAATAAAAATATCCTAGTGCTTAGTGAACATAGGAGAACAATGAGGAAATGGTTTGAAGTTTATTTGATGAATATTTTTTTTCAATTAATTAAATACTGATTTGAGTATTTTAACTCTCTATGCATGTAGACATTTCACCATGGCTTGATATTTTGGCATGTTGTTGCCTCTGTCATGGGGGATATTCTCTGATTTTTCCAAAGTCAGAGAATACCTCTAGACAAAGATTCATATTTTCATGTTTATGTTTATTATTTATATAAATTAATCATAATAATTAGCATGTTGCTTAGAAAAATCCAAAGAAATTTTGGAAGATTTATTGTGACCAAAGAACCCTTTGGAAAACTTTCATGAGTTAAGTCATTAAGAACACACTTAACTCTCACAAAATCCTAAAACACAAAGAAAATTATTTTGGGAAAAATAATCATCTAAATGAATTGATTTTAATTTTCCACTATGATTTAAAGTTCAGAGAACTGCCCAAAAAATTTTCAAAATATTTGGAGCTCATTTGATTATTTAACTTGATTTTCTAAGTTAAATGTCATTTTGATATTTAAATGGTTTTTAATAATTAAAATATAACTCAAAGGATCATAAGAATTGGTTTTGGAAGTTCTTTGTGATCAGAAAAATTTTCTAAAAATAAAATTATAAATAAAATAAAAACTTCATTTTTAAGCCTATTTTGAATATTTAAGTAATTAAAAATTAATAAAAGTCACAAAATTAGTAAAACTCGTGAAAATGTTCTAAATTGTTTCCTAAGCACTTAGAAATAATTGGAATATTTTTCCTAGTTTCTAAATGAAGATATTGAATTTTAAAGCTTAAAATAATTTTTAAAGGCTAGAAAATGAATTTTTTCTTAATCTTTCACTTAAAAAATTCTAATAACTCAAAGCAAAATAAAAAAAATGTAAAACTTATTTCTCTTGGTTCCTTGACCTCAGAGAGATTTAATAAAAATGCAAAACTTAATTTTCCACACTAAAAATATTTTATAACTAATTAATGCTTCAAAATTTAAAAATAATTCTAATAATTTAAATAAAATTCAACAAATCATGAAATTTGGGCCAAGTGTTTCTCTAGTCCAAGTCTACCTACAGTAAAAATTTCAATGGATTAGGCTTTGCCTTGGTCAAGTTGTTGAATTTTCTTTGAAAAATCCTTTTTTTACATGAAAATAAATATATAAATTAAATTAAAATTTGAAAAATCACATTGTCTTCTCTAATGTCTTGATTGACACATGATTAAGGTGCAATGAAATTTCCAAAGTCATTTGACTTAAATTTGATGAACTATGAAGTGATAGAGCCTTAGGGGCAAAAGTGTAATTTTGGAAATTTAGTCTTAATTAACACTTAGGCTTAATTCAAGAAAGGGGAAATGGGCAACCTTTGATATTAATTAACATATTTGGATGATTGAAACACAAGAAATTAATTTGTAGAAACAAATCTCACTTTTTTCAATTAAAGGATAAATTTGAAATTTTCCTAGGTTATCAAAATTTGGAAGTCTACCAAATTGAATGATCCTAGAGTTAGGGGTATAGTTTTGGATGTTAATAACTTACTAATTTAATACCCCTATCTAGTGTTCAAGTGACATTCAAATGTTTTGATGATGAATTATTGTCAGTTAAAATTTAATCTTTTTCAAAATGACTAAGACATCCACCAGGTCTTAAGGGCTTAGTAGTGACCTAAGCTAACTCAAATTTTGTTAAATGAGGATTAGAAAAGTGAATGTAACTAGAAATTGAACACTACAAGCCCAAGTTAAAGCTAAAATTGGCAAAGTGTCTTAATAACATTAACTTTCCCCTTTAAGGNATATAAATTAAATTAAAATTTGAAAAATCACATTTTCTTCTCTGATGTCTTGATTGAACCATAATTAAAGTGTGATGAAAATTCTAAAGTTATTTGAATTAAATTTGATGAACTATGAAGTGATAGAGCCTTAGGAGCAAAAAAGTGTAATTTTGGAAATTTGGCCTTAATTAACACTTAGGGTTAATTCAAGAAAGGGGAAATGGACAACCTTTGATCTTAATTAACATATTTGGATGATTGAAATACAAGGGATTAATTCATAGAAACCAATCTCACTTTTCCAATTAAAGGGTGAATTTGAAATTTTCCTAGGTTATCAAAATTTGGAAGTCTACCAAATTGAATGATCCTAGACTTAGGGGTATAGTTTTGGGTGTTAATAACTTACTAATTTAATACCCCTATCTGGTGTTCAAGTGACATTCAAATGTTTTGATGATGAATTATTGTCACTTAAAATTTAATCTTTGTTAAAATGCCCAAGACATCCACCAAGTCTTATGAGCTTAGTAGTGACCTAAGCTAAATCAAATTTGGTTAAATGAGGATTAAAAAAAATGAATGTAACTAGAAATTGAACACTACAAGCCCAAATTAAAGCTAAAATTGGCCAAGTGTCTTAATAACATTAACTTGGCCCTTTAAGGGTCTTCACCTGTATAATTCTCAAATTGAATGATAAATGATAATCACCGTACTCTTAGGGATAATTGAAACATCACTGTTCATTGAACACTAGAAATATTTACAGAATGGATTATTAAGCAACATAATAAGTTTAAAAGAGCTCAAGACTTTTCACTAGATGGTGAGGGGAAAGCATGGATCTGCCTTTTTCTCCTGACTTGTTGGATAACTCGGAGGTCTACTAAACTTGATATGTTTTGCTTAATAAAATCATCCTTAATCAAACCAATAAGGACTCACCAAGATATAAACTAGGAACCTTATTTTTCATGTTTTACATAAAATGCCCTTAAATGTATTTTGAGTTTCTATTGGAGATGACGAGAAGACCATCCAGGTACGCAATTATTGTGATGTATTTACCTGCATTTTTGGTTTCCCGTACTTTTTTTAGTATGTTACTGTACTTGCTCACCTGCATGTATAACCAAAATACGAACTTGCATGCTAAACAACAATGCCACCCTACATGAAAACCAAAACTGCTAGGATAGCCGTAAAACTAAAACCAAAACTAAAATTAACCAAGATATAATTCACTATCACAACATTCAAAATATAAAACAACTTAAAATTTAATCACAAACATCACAAAAACCACAACTACAACTAAATTAAGACGTCTATGTTGGATGATCGAGAATCCCTTCGAGGAGGTAGCCTACGGTTGCTAACGAAACTTCCCACGGTCTAAATGAAAGTATGGAACTCATTAAGTTGAGTTTAGTAAATTCATTTAGAATAAGTGAATTCAATAGAAAATAGTAGTACTGGAATGAGGGAACCGTACGATCCTAACCGGTGTCGCTCTAATCAACTTTAATATGCCCATAATATTTAAAAAACTAGAACCATAAGGTCATCTGATTTGACATCATAACTTGACACACTAGAAAACTTAAAGTTGCCATGACGAGGAGCTTGGAGCTAGCATGGTGGGCAGCACGACCATCTTCAATAGCAAAACCTGTATTCCCTAGCTAAACCAATTTCCTTCATTATAACTAAAACAACAATCCATAGGACTTCAAGGTCGTTTGCTTATACAACATAAATCATCACATTATCTTTAGATATTTGTACAACTCTGCTGTACAATCTAAGCCCTAACTCGTCTTATAGTTCTAAGTTTGTCGTTTATCACAACTTAAGTCATCGCATCTTTCAGGCTATTTGTGTGATCGTTTCATACAAATGTAAGCCCTAATAAATAAAATTGGCAGGATACAACACCTAAATATTTCTTCTCAAAATTGAAGCTAAACAATAGGATTGACTAGAAAGTCACCGAGGTTCTCCTTTGGATTTGTGACATCCCCTAGTTCTTCCTCCTTTGGATTCTACAATAAAATGCTCAAAATTTGAGTCATTCCCATATTCACACCTCTTTGTCCGATTTCGTTGAAAAGTATTATCCTTTTTGAACTCCTTGAAGATAATATTTCCTTATTTTTATCAAGAGTTTTCTTGAGTGACTTCGGTTATGTAAGATGTAATTAACTATAGGGCCTTGCCCTTATAAGAAGCTTGTCTGAACCCAGTTTAATATAAAACATATTTAATTCTTCGTATTAGATAGAGAAACTTATCGACAAATAAAAGAGTTTCGCAGACCAAACATACGTCAAATATTTTTTAGTTTATTTGATCGAGTCTCATTCTCAAGTCTTATGTTTATCATTCGAGATAGATACAGGGTTTGANTTGAACACTACAAGCCCAAGTTAAAGCTAAAATTGGCAAAGTGTCTTAATAACATTAACTTTCCCCTTTAAGGGTCTTCACCTGTATAATTCTCAATCCTAATGCTAAATGATAATCACCATACTCTTAGGGATAATTGAAACATCATTGTTCATTGAACACTAGAAATATTTACATGATGGATTATTAAGCAACATAATAAGTTTAAAAAAGCTCAATACTTTTCACCAGGCGGTGAGGGGAAAGCATGAACCTGCCTTTTTCTCCTGACTTGCTGGATACCTCGGAGGTGTACTAAACATGATATGTTTTGCTTAATAAATTTATGCTTAATCAAACCAATAAGAACTCACTAAGATATAATATAAAAACCTTATTTTTCCTGCTTTACATAAAATGTCTTTACATGCATTTTGAGTTTCAGTTGGAGATGAAGGGAAGACCATCCAGGTACGCTATTATTGTGATTTATTTACCTGCATTTTTTGTTTCCCATACTTTTCTTAGTATGTTACTGTACTTACTCACCTGCATGTATAACCAAAATACGAACTTGCATGCTAAACAACGATGTCACCCTACATGAAAACCAAAACTGCTAGAATAGCCGTAAAACCAAAACTGCTAGAATAGCCATAAAACCAAAACTAAAACTAAAATCAACCAAAATAAAATTCACTGCCACAATATTCAAAATATAAAACAACTCAAAATTTAATCACAAACATCACAAAAACCACAACTACAACTAAATTAAGATGTTTCTGTTGGATGATCGAGAATCCGTTGGAGGAGCTAACCTACCGTTGCTAACGAGACTTCCTACGGTCTAAATGAAAGTATGGAACTGATTAAGTTTATTAAATTCATTTGGACTAAGTAAATTCGATAGAAAATAGTGGTACCAGAACGAGGGAACCATAGGGTCCTAACCGGTGTCGCTCTAATCAACTTTAATATGCCCCATAATATTTAAAAAACTACAACCATAGGGTCATCTGATTTGACATCATAACTTGACACACTAGAAAACTTGAACTCGCCATGATGAGGAGCTTGGAGCTAGCATGGTAGGCAGCACCACCATCTTCAACAGCAAAACTTGTATTCCCTAGCTAAACCAATTTCCTTCCTTAGAACTAAAACAACAATTTATAGGACTTTGAGGTCGTTTGTTTATGCAACATAAATCCCCACCTTCTCTTTAGGTCTTTGTACAACTCTGCTGTACAATCTATGCCCTAACTCGTGTAAGAATTCTGAGGTTGTCGTTTGTCACAACTTAAGCCCTCACATCTTCCAGGCTATTTGTGTGATCGTTTCACACAAATGTAAGCCCTAACAAATAAAATTGGCAGGGCACAACAACTAAATATTTCTCCTCACAACTGAAGCCAAACAATAGGATAGACTGGGAAGTCACTGAGGTTATCCTTCAGATCCGTGACATCTCCTAGTTCTTCCTCTTTTGGATTCTACAATAAAATGTTCCAAATTTGAGTTATTCCCATATTCACACCTCTTTGACCAATTTCGTTGAAAAGTCTTATCCTTTTTGAATTGCTTGAAGATAATATTTCCTAATTTTTATCGAGAGTTTTCTTGGGTGACTTCCGTTATCTAAGATGTAATTAACTATAGGGACTTGCCCTTATAGGAAACTTGTCCGAACCCAGCTTAATATAAACTCTATTTAAATCTTCGTATTAGATAGGGGAAGTTATCAGCAAATAAAATGATTTCACAGACCAAATAGATGTCATATATTTCTTAGTTTATTTGATCGAACCTCATCCTCAAGTCTTATGTTTATCCTTTGGATAGATACAAGGTTTGAGGTATAGTGCTCTTTCATTTAAACTATAAAAAATATGGGTCAGTTTGATTTCATATTTTTCTAAAACACACACACACACACATATACATATATATATATATATATATATATGTGTGTGTGTGTGTGTGTGTGTGTGTGTGTGTGTGTAAATTAAATGTCATTCCGAAGCGAGCGACGGGATTTCTATTTCGGTGGCCGACAACTTCCAGCGGGCAACTCCATAACCTAAAATAGTGTTGATAGAAGGGCATTCTAGCATCTCCCAAACTCTTGAGCTAGAGTCAGAGCCAGAAGCTATGATGATTATTGGAGAAGAATTCATCGTAGTTGAGATTGATTTTATGAAGGAGCCAGCTGCTTTTGTGGAAGCCCGACAATCAAAGGGTAAGACTCCACTGAAAGATCCTGAGGATGATCTCCCATTGCCTCTGTTAAAGAAGTATAAGGGGGGAACCTGAAGCCTATGTAGAAGGAGGAGACAAAATTCCTTATGATCACAAACATTCCAATTTGCTCTCATTGACATGTTGTTGGATTGATACTCCAACAACCTGAGGGTGGACATGTATACCACTACCATTGTAAATATTTTATGGTCCAAGTATTTAAAGAAGCATTTAGATGAATATGATCAACAGTAGCTCTATTGTCTGGTTGGCTAATTTCAGCTACTATGGGTAGCCTCGTCCCACCACCTGATAGCTTGGTATATTGGGGTCAATAAATAAAAAACTAAGGAGGTCAGGCTAGGCAGGGACATGGAGGTTCAGTTGTTGGCAGTCGAACAACGAGTGGCTAAACTGGAGGCCTATTTGGCCAAGGTTGAAGACTAGGTGGCTAAGGCAGAGGCCTCACTGTCCAAGGTTGAGGAGGATTTGAAAGGGGCATGTGAGTGGTTATATGTCATATTGGATGATAATGCGAAGCTGACAAAGAGGACGACTATCATAACTACCACAATGAAATTTACTTCGAGCTAGGACAAGCATCTCTGGCTCAGCACTAAGTGGGCAATCGACCGATTCATGATGGTCAGACCGGTGGACACGAAATGCTTTGATGTGGCATAATTTATCAACCTTTTCTCTTCTCCATCAACACCAGCCAGTGAGAGCGAGTCTACAGATGGTCAAGCGATGGATGATGGCTCTTCCAACGCACGATTCAACATCAAACCTATTTGCACCTAAAAATACTCTATTTTGCTTATACACACACACACACACACACACACCCTTAATTGTAATGAAAAGAATTTTATAATTGACATGTGAATGAAACTCAATATGACATTTGACCAGGTTCTTGGCCATGCTTTTACCTAGTGTTTATTTTATCATTTGTTTATTGCGATATATGGGTCGTTTGTTCTCCTCCAATTGGATATGGTTCATCAGTTGCCCAATCCAAGTCTTACATTATCATTTACCCTATTTGCTTGATCGGACGGTCGTAACTTCGGACTTGACACAGTTAATTGACTCATTATCTTTTATGGAGCTTTTCGCTATTTGGTAGGGAGCTGCCTCGAGCATTATCCATTTTGAGTTGAGGGGCATAGGCTTTATAATGCTCGAGCATTGAGGGTTGACTTTTGAACAAGTCAAGGATGCATGGGCACCGTTGACCAATTTTTTTATTCAGCTAATCAGACGTCTGTGGCATCATTATTAGCTTTTTTAGGGTCGATTTCATAGAGTATTAGCTCGAAGCTGAGCGCGTAAGCTCCTCAAGTTCTCCTGGTGTAGTTCCACCCCTTCAACATGAAAGCCGCTAAGGAAGTTTGTGTTGGTGTTGCACTGGGTGCTAGTAGCCTTTAAGAGCCTTCAGGTTCATTCTGAGATGGCTCGTTGTGTCATTTTGAAGAGCTTGACGGTTCTCTTTTATTAGAGGGATATTCAATGGTCCTTATTTTGAGGGACTGTTGTTTAGTCGCTCTTGTACATTTCCTTAGAAGTCTTGATGTAGCCTTTGACATTTTATGGACCATCTTTGACCACTTTTGCCTTTTGGGCCATACGATTTTTTCTAGATTCATGCCAACCCAATATTGATTTTCAGGTATCTGTTTATAACACCAAAACGTTATTAATGTAAATATCAAATTTTGGGAGTTAAATATTTAAATAAATAAGAATTATGTGTTATGTAAGCAAATTTCTAAGAATTGATTATTTTTCTATATAGTACCTAATATTGAAGTTTCTCAAAATGTGGGGAGATGAATGATTCCGATCTCACTTCATATACCATAATTAAAATAAAATTTCATACTTCATTTTTATTGAACATTTTGATGGAATTATGATGAAAACAAAATTCTATTAATATTTTCATATTTCATGAAAAAAAAATGAATTCTCAAGAATCAAAATTATTTAAATTAAAATTTGAAAATTTATTAATTCTACACAATTCCCAATTCATTGAATCTATTGAAGTCCGATTAATTACCGCCAATGCATACCTCACTAATCCCTCGTTTTGGATCGGACGGTCAGAATCGTCCAGATTCTACCGATCACCATATTTCACTCCTGGCTATGAAATCGTCCGGCCTCCCTGTTCTGCAGGATAATCATCTCCCCTCACCGAAAGTTTCTGAATGCTAGTTGTCTACTGCCATCCTCAGATCTGTTTCCTTCCGCCCAAGTCTCGCTCTATTTCTCTGGCTCGTTTTCTCTCTCTCCTTGATGGAGGTTCCCGCCATGGCTTTCTCTTCCCAAGTCCAAACCCTAGCTCTTGAGCAAACTTCTCAAAATCATGATCCGTATGATTCCAGTCCACGGCCTCACCCTCAGCAAGCCGTCGAATCGCAAAACCCTGAATCTAATGTTTTCCCGTGCCCCCCACAGCCAGAAACCCTAGATCCTTACCCACCTCCACCGCCCCCTCCAACCCCTCCCCCACCCGCTTCCGAAACCCTACCTGTTTCCGGAGAACCAAGTATCATGCACGACCTTCAGAGGTCTGACGGGTCTGAGAAGTTTTTTTTCACAGATACCAACCTTCTTAAAGCCCACAGCGGAACCGACAAGGACTGTTCCGGCGGGGAAGAGGAGGCGAATAGCCGGCGACGACGGCGAAGCCGATGGGACACGGATTCTTCCGATCAGAACGGTGGCGATGGCTCCGGCGCTGGTCGCAAGAGGAAGTCCCGATGGGCTGAGGATGAACCTCTTCCTGTAATCCAACTCCCCGATTTTATGAAGGACTTCACTGCTGACCTTGACCCTGAGGTACAAACGCTCAATATTCTACTTCTTGAGATCAATCGCAAGCTCCAGTCTGTGTTGCCTCTCGATGACACGCCTGAATGTGCTCGGTCTCCGTCCCCGGAGCCAATCTATGATAACATGGGCATCAGGATTAATACAAGGGAGTATCGAGCAAGAGAAAAACTGATGAAAGAGAGGCAGGAGATTATCTCAAAGCTGATTCAGAAGAACCCAGCATTCCGGCCACCTGCAGACTATCGACCTCCTAAGTTACATAAGAAGTTGTATATTCCTATGAAGGAATATCCAGGTTATAATTTCATTGGACTCATAATTGGACCAAGAGGAAACACTCAGAAGAGAATGGAGAAGGAAACAGGTGCAAAAATTGTTATCCGAGGAAAAGGATCGGTGAAGGAAGGCAGGCTACAGCAGAAGAGAGACATAAAGCCTGATCCTTCAGAGAATGAGGATCTTCATGTTTTTGTTGAAGCTGAGACTCAGGAGGCACTTGATAAGGCAGTGGGCATGGTGGAGAAACTTCTACATCCCGTGGATGAAGGTCTTAATGAGCACAAGAGGCAACAACTTAGAGAACTTGCAGCCCTCAATGGGACAATTAAAGAGGAAGAGTTTTGTAGGCTGTGTGGTGAGCAAGGCCACAGACAGTATGCTTGTCCTGCCCGCACATCCACTTTTAAAAGTGATGTTCTTTGCAGCATTTGTGGGGATGGAGGTCACCCTACCATTGATTGCCCAATGAAAGGATCAGGAAAAAAGATGGATGATGAGTACCAAAACTTCTTAGCAGAACTGGGTGGGTCTGCACCTCAATCCTTGACTAAGCAGAGCTCAGTGTTGTCTATTCAAGGTTCGAATTCTGGAAATCCTCCATGGGCTTTTGGTAGCACTGGAGTGAAGAAGGACTATGATGAGACTAACTTGTATATTGGTTACCTGCCACCTAACCTGGATGATGATGGCTTGATTAGATTATTTGCTTCTTTTGGTGATATTGTAATGGCAAAGGTTATTAAGGACAGGATTACTGGCCTTAGCAAAGGCTATGGTTTTGTGAAGTATGCAGATTTGTCGATGGCCAATCAGGCAATAGCTAGCATGCATGGATATCATTTGGATGGGAGGACTATAGCTGTGAGAGTAGCTGGGAAGCCTCCTCAGCCTGCCGTGCCACCAGGTCCTCCAGCTCCACCACCTGCATCCATTTACCCTGCTCCTGATGGAAAAAGTGGTGGCTATCCATCACAGCAGCCTTATGTACCTGGAGCCTTGGAGAATACTCAGCCCCCTCCCCCAGGAAGTTATGTTAGTACTTCAGCTCCTTGGGGACACCCACCTCCCTACCCTTATCCTCCTTATGCACCTCCACCACCGCCACCCCCTGGTTCTAGCATATATACTCAAGCTCCAGGACAAACTATACCTCCTTATGGAGGGCAGTACGCCCCTCTGCCTCAGACTCCCGCACCTCCCGCACCTCCTGCACCTCCCGGTTCTAGTGATGCAACATTGAACTCTCTTCCTGGGGTTCCAACTCAGAACTCTGCAGCTACCTCACCAGTTTCTGCCCCAGTATACAGTGCTCCATATAGTACACCATATGCCACACCTTCCTATGGCTATTCAACTTATTATGGTGCTGTGCAATCTGCACCTCCTCTCAATTTTGACCATACTCAGAGTGTTGGAAACGTACCATGGGCCTCAAATCCAAGTGCATCTCAATCTGATCCAATTATGGCCTCAAATCAATCAACTTCTCAAACTGCGAGTTTTCCTTGGGCCACAAATCCAGCCTCTTCTCAACCTGCATCTGCGGAACAATACACAACTAATGCCATGGATAATGAGTATGAAAGTTTCATGTCTGGGATGAAGTGATGCCAATTGTTTTACTGATGTTGTCGTCATGCAAGGGTACGTCATAATGTTTCTTCCTGATTTACTCTGATGACCTTGACTTTGTTTGGGAATGCTTTAAAGTTGCTTAGATTTTCAAAACTAGATATTATGATTTATGATTGTCCACGAAACATGCCAAAGAAGGCACTTTACTGTATCTACATTTCATTTATGTCTTCAAGACCATGGGCATTATACTTGCAGAGCAAATCTTCCGTTTCTGTGATATTAGAAGTCCATTTCCTACAGCTACCACAACAACAGCAGGATTTTACAAAACTAAGCCTTCATTTTATACATTCTTGTACATTCTAAAATGTCTATTTCCTACAGCTTGCACAACAACCTCTGGATATTACCAAACGAATCTTTAATTTCATAACATGCTTGTATATATTATTTTTCAGTTCATTTACTTTAAATTGCAAACTCTACTGATGGGTGTAACTATTTATTCTTTACCAGGTCAGCTGGTGCTGGATTTCAAATCCATAGTAATGCATTTTGCATTTTGGACTTCAATCAGTATACTTAATTTTCTGTTGGTGACCATTTATTTTGGCAGGCATGTGGTGTCTTGGGGCTAACGTGAACCTGACTTGTTTCCTCTTGCTATGACTTCAGCTATTTGCTACTTTGGGATTCACATGTTTAACCTTAACGTGATTGCAGAGATTGGGTGGCTGATGAGTTGATCATTTCTCATGATATTTATGTAACTGATTTTATACTACTTAACCATGCTCGTTTATTGTAGGATGTGAATGACTAGCCTTGTGGAGTCATCAATCTATGATCAGATGCTGTTCTCTTCTATTCTGGTTTCTTGTCATTTTTTATCAAGTGACAGTTTTGTGTTATTTTGTCTTTATCTAGAGCAAGCTGCGTGATTTAACTTTTTCATGGTCCTTTAACTTTGTCTAATATGTGTTTGACTTTGTTTTCTTCTTTAACCTCAAAATCTTCACTCTGACTCTCAACTGTGATTGTTGTTTGGTTACATCAGCATGGAGCTGCTAGCGTTCTTTCGATGGCGTGGGTGAGACAGGTTTTAATGTAATATTTATATTGCATCTATTCAAATGTTGTTTTGTTTTTGTTAGCTTATTATTGTGTCTAACTTGCTTCCAAGATTTTCTTCTTACAGGCTGGATAAACTTATGCTGATTATTTATGCGTGTAATATTGGGCATACAAATTGTTTATTTCTCTTATTTTAATTATTCATAGGTCTTTTTGATTGCTCTGGTGTTTTTTTTTTTCTTTTTTCACTTGCATATGGTTTTTCCTTATGTTCTTTCATTTCTATCCTTGTGATTTTTTTGTCTTTTGAATCTCTATTTTCTAAGTTAAGTTTGTTTACTTTAGATAATTCTCTCAGGTATTAACATTATTTTCTCTTCTGCCTTAATTTCCCTTATAATCGCTGCTATTTTCTTTATTTTTCATTTTACTTCATTGCCCTTCACTGGAGTAAGCAATATCAGCATCAACCTGATATTCTTTTATGCCAGAAGATCGTTATTACTCGGACAGTGGATATTTTGATTTTTAACAATCAAAATGAAGCAGAGTTTATCTCTTTCAAAAAATTCTTTGGAATGTAAAACTTATCAGTTTAGGATCTTATGCAATTGAAAATACTTTTCTTTTTCCAAATTTTTATAGGTCGGATTTGTTTTGAGATGCCGCTTCTTCCCTTTGAAATACTACTGATTCATTTTTTTTTGCTCTTAGTAACATGCCAAGATGCAACGTGGTTGACTCTGTTCATTGCAGCTTCACATGTGGTTTTGGCTCATCGCCAGGGTTTTACTGCTCATGCTTGTATATCTTTGTATAGTTTGGATGTATTTTCCTATTTATTTATTTTACCTCAGTATGATTATTGGTTCAGATGCCCATTGAAGAGGAGAGCTTGGAGTTGTATTTTTCTGTGAATGTATTTAGGATGTCCGTTGTACCTACCTACTTGAGAAATCAATAGATATTAGGTAGAATTTTAGAGTTTCCTGAGGAGAATAAAGCAAAAGAAGGTTGCAGATTAATAGACTGAGTAGTCTGTTAAAACAAATGCTTCATAATATAGTGATTTACTTGGAATGCCTTATTTATGTCCTTATTGTTGAGTCTAGCCAGAATCTTTGTTATTGATTACTGTTCAAATAAGTTTGTTTGAAGGAATTGTAGGACTGATTTTACACATTGTCTTAGGGTTTTACTTTACTTGATTGGTGTTTTGCTTTTTTGCTTTAATGAGGTATAATCTTTATATTGGCTGTTGAGATTCTTAGGGTACCGCACTACAATTGATAACAAGTCTTTTTGTTGATCATAGTTGAGTGGCGGCATAAGCCTTTATTTTGATAGGCTAGGGTTTGACATAGGTGTACTATTACATTATACTGAAGAATACGCAGGTTGAGTTGCCAGGTCTTCTTCAATGAGGATGGTTAAGTTGATCATAGACTGTTCTGGGTCAACTTAATTCTAAATGCTGCATGCTTGGCTTCACAACCTATTCATAAGAGCATGCAATTTTGCTATCCTTCCATCCTTTTTATTTACGTATATGATAACAGCTAATCTATTCTTTTATAAACCCAACTAGACATTTGAACCTGCATTATTTTGATATTTTAAGTGTTTGCATGCACAAGCCATCAGTTATCTTGTCAAGGATTAGGTCAATATGGCCAACGTGTATATCTGATTTTGGAGGAATTGGAAAATTGCATGGTGAAACTTATTCAGCAACTAAAATATATTCTACCCAGAGATTAGCCAAACTTGCCATCACGATTTGATGGATTCGTCTTGTTTCCAATGCTACTTGCTTGACTCGCTAGCACTCTGTATCTTTAAAGCTACTTTCTATAATAAAGCAAAGTCGATCCAAACTTCGAAGTGCTATTAAGAAATGAAATCGTAGGACGATAGGGATTGATTAGTCTTGCTGGAGAGCAAGGACTTTATCATTAGTCGACTACTAGGATAGATAGAGGTACGGTTAAGGAGAATGATTCAATTAATTTTAGAACGAGTTTTAAGCACTATCCACGAAGTTTGAGAGCATTCACATCTATCAAGTTTGAGGTCAATTAATTTATCATGTGGAAATTATTGAGGATGGATCTTTATATTCCATCTCTTGCAAACATCCACCAAGTTTGAGAGAATTCACATTAACCTCAACAATCATTTTGTTTTTTTTTCTTCCTGAAATCAATGTTGGCTTTTTTAACCTTGAAGGGTTGAAAATTGTTGACTAACCATTCATGTGAGTCCTTTATGGCGCATAGCACTGAGCGTTGCACTTCCTGCATCACTTTCATGGTGAGGTGCATGGGATTAATTCATGTTGAGACATGGGGAGTTAAAATAGCACTCTCTATTTATGTTATTCACGAGTAATTACCCTTATGGCTTGCACTATTTTAATTTAGATGATTTAATGTTTCAAATTAATATTTATGTATTTATTATTTAGTTTCAATTAAGCCCTCTATTTTAATTTTTCGGTTTCGCAAGTCATTTGTGCCATATGTCATAAACCCTGACGGCTCACAAGACCTCCCTTGGCTTCTCCTCGGCTTTGTTTGGCTCTTGCGCATCAATGTGTTTATGTCGCTCTCGCAACACAAGATTGCAAGCCTTTGCTTTCATCTCACTTCGTTTCAACCTTTTTTTTTTGTCTACATCGCATTGCAAGCATTGTAAATCCTCGTCTCTCCTTGCTTGAACAGTACATCAAAAGTCATAATTGTTGAGTGCTCTCACCTTTGCTCTCGTGTCTCTTCTGGTTTGATAAAGATAGATTTCTGGGCATGTCCTTAGTTTCTTATAGATATTTATTTTCTTATGTTTTTCATCCAAAATTTTTCTACTTTCATCTTTTTCAACTAGTTGATTTTTAAGGAAGTTAGCTTTGTTAGATTGTTACCCTATTAATTATTGATTAATGTTAAAAATATATACAAGATCTTTACCAAGTTCATTTTATCATATTGTCAATGGTGGCTTTAGGCCAAACTGCAAGGAAAGATATGGCATGAAAACATGTATTACACGCTTAAAACAACAACAGAAATTACTCATCAAAAGCAACATTCCTTGGAGGTTTTAGAAATGCTAATGCATTTACTAATTTGCCTTAATGTTTGAAATATAAAATTTAATAATTTCTGAAAAAGAAATTGAAAGGCCACTTAATTGAATGTCATATGCTAATATTGATGAATGTGATGATTTTTATATGAGGCTGAATGATAATATGCTATGTTGGATTATCAAAAAGATCTATAATAAAATCAAATAAGTTTAGTTAAAATGTAACGATTTCTTTGTTTAAAGAACCAAAAACTAAAGGATCATTTGATATATATTGTTGCTTTGAATCTTATTGAAGTGATTAAGTAACGAAATGATAAAATACAAAATAAATATGGATGCTGCTAGAGAAGAGATGAGAGAGAGCAATTCATTTGTTTTATCATGGGATTTAGAATGCCGCATTCCATTCAATAGAATTAAATTTGTTAACTTACCAAAAATAGTGGAGACATCTAGATAGTTTGGTAATGAAATAAAATCTCTTAGCTATCATGGCGTGTGATTATTGTTTTTGAAGATATCGAACACATATTGATTATCATAATAATTTAGAAAAGATTGTTTAAAATATGGTTCTTTTATGGTTCGTGAATTGGAATCACATAATGAACAAAAAAAATTATTTAATTTTTTGGTGCATTAAGAGAAACTATATTCATAGATTCTATTAATAACTATGTTTATTCAAAGAACATGTGAAGTTGTTAAATTTTTAAGCAAGTTTAATAAGGAGATTGGATCACATTATATCATTCAAGTGATTAGTGATAATGAGCAAGTATAACAAGGATATTTGATCATGCTATATCATTTAATTGATCATTGACAATGCATCCAAATGCTACATAATTCTACTGATTATTTGATAGTTTGTTAAGTATTTAGTTATTTTGTTATAGGAAATTTGTTGAAAGACTAATATTCATACTTATATTGGACTCTATGCACCACTCATTAATTGGATTTGATAATTAAATAAATATTTAAGATTAAAAAATTGATGCAATGCTTTGTGTTGGTGGCAGTTATACGTATTTTTTATTTATTCAAGATTATAATTATTTAACTTGATTAGGAGATGCAAAAAGAACCCTAACAAACCATTTGAAAGCAATCCTTCTTAAATTTATTTGTACTTAAAATAACTGGCTCTCATTCATTTGGTTGATACTGGGCAAAATTCTTCGATGGGTTGCATATTTGAAGTGGTGGATTGAAAAAAAATGGAGCAATTTTTGTAAGTTTTGCCAACAGGGATATGTATGGGCTTATTTTTGAAATCATTGATGAGAGGGATTTGCACTTTTATTGAATTTTGTATTCAGCTGTCTATCTATTAAATTTTTAATATTTTTATAGTATCTTTGATATCGCATAGGATAAGGTAATATCCAATGAATTATAGGCATGCATGAGAAGATTGAGAAAGCATGCTAATGAAAAATAAAACTAACAAGAAGTTGAGTGACTTTTTGGGGTTTCTCCTAATGTAAGACAAAATATTATCTGTGAACCAGATAATATGATTGTAGTAAATTTATACTTAGTATTAGATAATAACAAGAGATGTTAATTAAATTCAATAGCTTAGCAGTTAATATATGGCCAAGGTGCTTCACATTTAAAGTCTTTTGGTTCTTAGCTTTAGTTGTAGTTTACCTAGATATGAATGTTTTTGGAGTGTATTTGGACATCAAAGTATAAAATAAAATTATATCTTGATTATTATCTCGAAATTTTATAATTTAATAATTTTAATATTTTTTTTTTGTAGCTTAATAACAACCGATGCAACAAGATTGATCATGATTTCCTCAAAGAATTGGTTTATATGAAGTATAAAAGGAACTTGATTTGAAGATACAATCATTATATTTTTACTGGTCTTATCTCTTACAATAATGTAGATGATGCGAATGAGAGGTTAAGGATAAGATGAAGATAATGAATTGTTTATTGGTGATAAAGATTTGACATGGTCGCTATTGCAAAGTTTAGTGGTGCTTTTGAAAGAAATAATATTTGAGATCATTTAGCTCTTCCAATTGATCAAGTAGATGATGAGGGTGATAAGGAAGATTATGATTTCGGAGATAATGGTGCTAATGAAGGATATATGATTGTTATGAATGTTTATGTTGAAGATGATTCTGTAGATGATTAATTTTATATTAAAAAATATAAGAATTGCAAAAATGTATAATTCTTTGATTTCATGTGGTTGAGTCAAGCATTTGAACATAAATATTACTTTGGTTGTTGTTATTACATTTAGCTGCTTTTTTCTATAAATTACTTAAATTATTGGTCATATTGAAAATAGCATGCACAACATCATTTGTTCTGTATTATAGTTCTTAAGGGATCTTTACATTATGGGTGCCATATTTACCACTCATAACTATGACTCAACTGAAAAAAATGCATTTTTCACTGTGATTGTTGAGGCGGAACATTCTGATATGTTAAAAAATTTTCACTTGAATTCATACAAAAGAAAATAGATCCAACTTGCCATGTTTCTTATTTTGAGTTAGCAAATTTGATCTTGAATATTAGTTACGCTCTAAAGTGATGATTGTTGCGTACAACATCATTCATATGGTTTAAGAAAAATAGGCTCAATAGTATCACTATATTTGTATCTGTCAATCAGACCCTATTATATTTCACCTAAATTAAATCTTTTAGGCATTCTCATTTGCTTGAACTACTTTTTAGGTTAAATTACTATAATCTTAAAATTTTATTAGTGTGGAGTTCTTTGGAAATATGTTAGTTATCAATTTGCTTGAAATATTTAGCAATATTTATTATGATTTAAATAGCAAAACATTATTTAATGCTAATTATGAGCCTATTGAAATAATATTTTTTTGGTGCCTGAGTGATTTTTTGTTTTTCAGTTGGTAGAATATTAAAATTTCTTTTATCTATAGTGCATATGCTTAATTCATTGCTCAGTTTATTTTCTTCATTGATATCTTTAGCCATTCTTCCGATGCATGTATATCATTTACTTGGCTATTTTTCTTGTCTTTTATAATGTCAGGATTTCTTAAAAAATATTTACGATTTACGATATATGTAGTTGTATGTAAAACGTTGATTGCGTTGCATTTTTTATCAATTTTTTTATTAAAATGTGCTTGTACTCTCACTATTGGTAAAATTAGCGGCAATAGCTTCTTTGGCTCTATTTTTTATTTTATTTATATAATTCATCTAAGGCTTTTTTCTCCATCAATTAATTTGAGGACCTTAGATAAAAAGTTGACTCTGAGCGCATATACCATCATATTTTAATAGGGTTGCTTCGATATAGTTTATTGTGTTTGTTTTTTCTCAGCCTCTTTGAAATAAGGACTCAACACAAAATTTTTATACGCAAACATCTTCAAGTGCATTTATTATTTATGTAAATTTTGTGATGTCAAGAAAAGAACATCAAAGCTAATCTTTATAGGTTTTATAAGTGATCTTTTATTTTTATATTTTCTCTTAAAATAATTAGGGTCTTGAATAAATGAAATTATGCACCACTTTGAATTTGAAAGAAATCTTTTATTATTAAATTCAATCAATGGGTAGTGCATGAAGTCTAATATAAATAAGGATGTTTATCTATTAATAACATTTTTACAATAATATCACAAACTATTCAACAATAAATAATTGAACTACACGAGAGAAGGTACAACCTCAAATAATTGGAAGTATTTATTCAGTCACCAACCAGCAAGAACATGCTCAGAAGTAATATTAATGGTCACACGAATTATGAATTATGTTCTAATGTCTTTGATAAGTTTGTTTAACAATTCAAACGAGAATTTTCATTTGTGAATGCTGTTTTTTTTTTTTAAATTTATCAAAACAGTCAATCAATTATTCTTTACTATAAGATGTTAAATTGTCAGCTATAAGATAACAATTAAATTTATGATATTGCAATAATAATTGTGTCTTAACTCCTTCAAGCATGAAATTCCAATTTCATGATAGTTTGGTGGTTTCATATTGAGATCAAATTGTCTAAATGCCTCCAGTACTGCCCGGAAGCTATTATGCGTAACTGCATTGAAGAGAATGCTCCATCATACATTTAATAACTAAATATATATATTGTTATCTCTCATCTACGTTTAACAGCATCCATATTTGTTTGTATTTTATCATTTTGTTGCTTCGCCTTAATAGGGTAAAAAAAGATATCCAGTTGTCTTTTAATCTTCGGATCATCAAGCATGAAAATCGTTGAACTGGAGGCATTTTGATGAATGATATTTTTTTCAGTAGTCAAACACATAAGATATCATTTATCATCATATAAAATTATCATATATATCAATATTATCATGTGATATTTTATTATTTTTTTTTTCAACCGTTTTCTCTTCAAAAACTCTTTAATTTAATCTTTCACATGTTAAGGGAAGTTATTAGAATTTCAAAAATTTTAAAATCTCTAGCCAAGTATGTAATGAGTAATTTCTCCTGTTTTTTATTTTACTACTATTTCTTATCACGCAAGTGTAATCACTTTCTGTTGTTAAGATTATATATTTTCATGCTCAATTTTCCTATTTGAAGGGATTTAGGCATCGTCTCTGGTACCTGATAGCAATGGAGGTAATGATGAAATATATTACAATCTATTTTTGTTATTTTAAATTTGTATGGTTAGCACCAATACTCTGGAGGAAAAAATTAACATGAAGATTCACCATTATTCTTGAGTTTTATGTTTTGGTGTTTCTGCAAAAGAAAAGTTATGAATTGCAATGATTCATTCACTTTTCCCCCTCTCAAGGTTAGTAGATTCATGTGGTAACCTTTTCTTGTAAGATCTTGTTCCGTCACGAGCTTTTGGCTTGAAATAACCTTGTTTTTAACTAATTTTACTTTTCACTTTATGCAGAATTCTGATGTTATATAAATGAGAGAGAAACTGAATTATGACATAATTAAAATTGTTGTCTGCTTACATAACTTTTACATATACTCGATGGTTTGCGAGCTTTGGTTTAATTTATATATATTTGATGGACTGAAACATTTGTGAGACTTGCATTCTTACTAGTCTAAATGAATATGGGCTATTCCCTTAAAGATGCAAGGTAAATGTACTTAGTTTCGTTATAAGCATACCTTTTTTTTGTATTAAAGGGAAGTGCAATGATTTAAATCTTATTTTAAACATACTTGGTGTTTAGATTCATAATATTTATATATATTTGATGGACTGAAACATTTGTGAGACTTGCATTCTTACTAGTCTAAATGAATATGGGCTATTCCCTTCAAGATGCAAGCTAAATGTACTTGGTTTGTTTCGTTTTAAGCATACCTTTTTTTTTGTATTAAAGGGAAGTGCAAGAATTAAAATGACACCCCAAAGATTTAAGGTTTGATTATGAGCATGCGACCATGATTTAAAAATTTCTACATTAGCAAGATGCAGCCTATTTTTGGAGGGAGACACAAGAGGTGCAGTGTGTCTTTCTTGAGGCATGGTGGTCATTTTGTTCAAAATTTGAGACACTGCACCGAAGATGAGAAGGGCTGCGGTCTGTGCTGTTTGAAGCTCGAGATGCTGAAGATGTAAGATGAGATGGGTTGCAGCCTGTTTTGGTTGAAACTGAAGACGTTGAAGACAGAAGTTGAGATGCAGGGAGACAATTCTAGGGGCGTAGATGAGCCATGTCGAGCTTGAGTTAGGAATATTTGAGTCCTGTTGCGCTCAATGCCAGGTTTGAACCAAAGTCAACAATAGTAGCTTGTTAGAGGATGCAAGATGTAAGCTTGCGTGCAAAGTCATTTGAGGATGCAGCGATTGTAGCATTACTAAAGGATGCAGTGATGAGAGTTTGTGCGACAACTCATAGGATGCAGCGATGGGTTGCTCGTTAGCGGATGACAATGTTAGAGTTTCTAAATACTGTGAGGTATGATTTGCGAAATGATTGGTCAAAAAACAGAATTGGGATAGATGCAAATTGAGCAAAACATTATTATCAATTGAACAAACCAGATACATTTTTATCCATCATGTAGCTTGATGGGTGAACAAGCTTTGTCAAGTCAATCTCATACTTGAGGTTGTGTTATACGAGCTTGATTTTGTGTTTTGAGCTTTAACTTGTGGCTTGATAAGTTTGACTCATGAGCTCGTTAATGAATCGTGTTTGAGTTCGTTTACTTATCATCTTGGCTCACTTACACCCTGGATGATGTATTATGCGTAAGACGGATTGCGACTTGGAGTTAGTTGATATAAACTGGTATATGCCTCTTAAAATTTATTTAGGATAAAATGAAGCCAATAACTATATATAAATATTTATTTTAGATACAAAATCTATAAATTAAATTAGCATGCACCATAGTGACAGTGCGACGTGCAATTGCAATGTTTGATGCAAATATCATGCTTTATTTCACCTCCACGTCACGTCATGTAAATAGTGTTAGGGGTTGCGCCTCTTCGTACCATGCTCCATGACATTTGCCATTGGCATTATTGACATGCATGGTAATACCATATTGACCTCTTTTAACTAAAAGTCAAGCTATTTGACTTTATATAGGTCAAGAACTTAAGGCAATTTCCTAGGCACAAATTGAAGTCGTATTATTATGATAAGAATCCAAAGTGTTTTGACAGATATTAGGGCAAAAAAATACTTTACTACGATAATCAAAGTAACTCAATAAAAATAAAAACAAATAACCACCTGCAATTCGAGAGGTAGGCAAGATTAGGGCAAGCAAATGCTTTACTACTATAATCCAAGAGATTCAATGCTAATAAAAACAGATAACCACTTGTAATTCGAGAGGTAGGCGAGCTCTCCTAAACCCTAACTCTTAGGTCTCTAGATAAAAATAAAAAGCTTGTCCAATCCTAAACATAATAAGCCTATTTATGTCAAATAATAATAATAATAAATAACTAAATTGCACTTTTAGCGGTGCCCTTAAAATAGGTCTTCAAATTATTTGGAGGGCTCGACGTGACAGAAAGTGTCGTTGTTGCCGATATAGCATTACTCCCCCGCCTAATAAGACACCGTTCTCAAGGTGAAAAGGATGAAACCACTGTTGGATCAAGTTGTACGACTCACACGTGTTTTCATAATCTGATAACTCTTTCCATTTAATCAGAACACTTATTTTCCATGGTTAATTTATGGCGCACCCCTTTTAGCTCAAGTGGCTCAATGTCATAGGAATTGAAGAGTAGGGTACGTTAATAACCAATATCGTATCTCAGTTGAGATATACGGAAAACTGGATGATGTGTTAATGAAAGTGACAATTTTAGACGATAAGCTATCTCACCAATGTGTTTTGTGATCTCTTAAGGCTCGGAATAGTGTAAGAATAGCTTCTCATTCCTGCTTCTGGTCAATGTATTTTACCGTTAGGGCTGAAGTTTTAAATGCACTCTATCTTCTATCGCAAAGTGCACATCCCTTCAATGTTCATTGGCTTGTTTTTTCATAAGTTGTTATGCTTTCAATAGATGCCCTTTCAATTATGTTAACATTTTGTCCCTCTCTTCTAAGTATTGATCCACTAGAGACACCGGCATAGTACTGTGTTCATAATGCACCAAGTGAGGTGGATCGTGACTATACAAGTTTTTAGAAGGGGTTGTCTGAGATGCTATATAAAATGATGTGTTGTACCAATACTCAACCCATGGTAGCTATTTCGTTTATTTCTTTGGTGCGTTGGATACAAAATAATTTAAGTAGGTCTCCATGCTTCGATTTACAAATTTTGACTACCCATCAATCAATGGGTGATATATTGTACTTTTCTTTAGTACAGTCTCCTGCATTCTAAACAACTCACTCCAAAAATGACTCAAGAAGACCTTGTCTCGAATCCACACTATTGATTCTGAGATCCCTTGCAAACGAACCCATCGTATGAAAATCGCAGCGACAGAAACAACAGTGTAGTGATGATGCAAAGGTATAAAGTGCGTGTACTTGCTCAATCGATCCACCACCACCAAGATGACTGTAAATCCTTCTGACTGAGACAAGCCTTCAATGAAATTTATTATCACTTCTCTTCACACTTTCTTCGATAATATGATAGGTTGTAGCAATCTCCTATTTGCCAAGACCATGTATTTGTGTTGCGGGCACATATCACATCTTGAAATCATGTCATCCACATTCTTTCTCATTTCCACCCAATACAATTATGTCACTATCCTATAACATGTTTTGAGCACGCCCGAATGCCCCCAAATAGCGCTGTCATGAAACTCTTATAATAACTGGTATGAGCCTTGAATTCTAGGGTATTACATAGTAGTCCTGGTAGAGTAATGTTTGACCACTCAGTGAATAACAGGGATAATTGTTCTCTGAATTTGCTAAAGTCAATCGAATTTTGCTCAACTTTTATTATATCACTGTCTTGCCTCAGGACCTCTTATCTAAAACCAAAGGAATTGACAATGCTAACAATTGAGGTTCCTCTACACTTCGTGATAAGGCATCATTACACTTACTGTCTAATTCCAGATGTTGATCCATGTGTACTGTAAAATGCCTTTTCAACAAACGACTTTATTCTCTAATCCTAGACTTTGATCTGTGCGTCTTGTAAAATGCCTTCTTAACAAATAAGGTTTCCATTTATGAATGACAAGCACAATTGCCATGAGCACTTGATCACCATCTGACTTGAGTCTGACACTTGTTGTCAAAACTTGATTGAAGTAAGCGATGGGACGTTGACAATGCATGAGAATTGCACCTAACCTATAGCCTGAAGCATCCTTCTATACAATGAATGGTTGGATGAAATTAGGTAACGTCAACACTGACATACTCATCGTGGCCTTCTCTAGATTCTCAAAAGTATTGGTCGTCGCTTCTCCCCTTGGAAGTTATTCTTCTTCAATTGTTCTGTTAGCAACCACACAATTAAATTATAACCCTTCATGAAATTTGGATAGTATCTTATAGGTCTTAAAAGTCCACTCAACCCCTTCAAGGTCTGAGGTAGTGACAAATCTAACATGGCCACCACCTTTGATGGATCCGTTGACATTCGTGCAATTGACATAACATGTTTGGAGTATTCCACTTTTATCTGGGAAAATGAACACTTCTTTAAATTAGCATAGAATTGGTGCTCCCCGATTATTGTTAACACCTTCAAATGATCAATATGGTCTTCTAAGGAATGATTCTACACTAAGATATCGTGGAAGAACGCCAACTCGAACTTGTAGAGGAAAGACTTAAACACCTTATTTATCAGGGACTCAAATGTAGCCGGTGTGTTAGTTAGCCTGAATGACATAACCAGAAATTCATAATGACCCAATTGTTGTTATGTGCACATTCGTCGGCCACATCTCAATCTGATAGTATCCCGACTTCAAGTCAATCTTGGAACCCCATGACCCTAAACAATTTGTTCAGTATTTCATCGATCACCGTGATGGAAATTTGTTAGGTATTATTTTCTTATTCATCGTTCTATCATCTACACAGAAACACCAACTCTCATCTTTCTTTTAAGCTAACAAGACTGGGCTAGAGAAAAGGCTCACAGTAGGTTGTATGATCCCGACTTCCAACATCTCTCAAATTAGTTTTTCAATCTCACCTTTTTATACTTTGGGGTAGCAAGATGGATGTATACTGATGGGAGAAACATCCGGTCTCAAGGTTATTGCTTGCTTGTGTTACCTCTGGGGCGAAAATCTAAGAGGTAGCTGTAATTTTTTGCAAATTGTTGTGGGAGCTATTGGATTAATGCAAGAATCTTTTATAACTTTGTATCTTGTGTCTCTTTCATGTCTTGCAACTCAATCAAGATTCCTAACCTTGCATCCTATATTGCTGTAACCATGGTCTTGGGTGTCACCAAGGTCTTGCACAAGTTAGAGTCACCGTGAAACAACATCATCTTGCTTTTCTCCTATAACTCCATTGTCAGCAATTTTCAATTAATCTTAGTCTCCCCTAAGGATTGCGATCATTTCACACTCAATATCACGTCATTGCTCCCTACTTCCTGGGGAAGAAAATTCATCATCACCTTAATACATTAGAGTGTTAAAATACTCCTTTATAAATTCCTTTGCTCTTTTCCACGTCACGTCCCCACCATGACTCCAAAATTTTAAGTTTCACCCATCTTAAGCCTCAATTGCTTCACTACTTAAGTAGAGATGAAATTATGGGTGACCCCGCTGTCTACCAAAACCACTGTCTTGTTCCCTGATATGCCGATAGAGTTCTATAATATGGTTCTACGTTAATCCCACCACCGAGTTTAATGAGTCTTCTGCCACATCCAAGTGAGACTGTCCTCCTCCACTTCTACTATCACCTTCTTTTATTTCTTCTTCTTCTGTCTCCCCATCACACATTGTGAGAACCTATACGGTCCAATCCTTACAATGGTGTCCTGAGACAAACTTATCATCACATTAGAAAGATTACCCTTTGCTCCCTGCTCCTAAATCTCCTTGTTTGTAAGGCATTTGAATGTCGTCCTTGGTCGTGACCCATTATTCTTGTCCCTTGGAGCCTCCTTTTGGAATCTCACTGTTTGCATTTTGTCACTGTGGTTGTAACATTGTGGTGTGGCACTCCACTTGTGCTACTTCTATTAGCTCGTTCCATTGCATTTTTATCTTCGACTTGCACTTATTCCATACTTTTTCTCAATCTTTACTGTCTCGACCGACGTAGTGATGCTTGAATCTTTAGCTTTAATTGCCTTTCAAAAGTTCGTCTGACATTCTTCTCATACGATCATACAACATCTTTAGTTTTTCTCTATACTCAGACCCTTCTCAAACCAATGCAAAAAACTGCTTGTGTAATTTCCATTCTTGAGTGGTTCTGAAATGCTCTAACAATGGATTCTTGGAATTCTTCCGTTGCTCTAATTGGTTGGCGTTGTTCTCTACATTGATACTATACTAGAGTCTTCCCTTCCAAACACAGGATCTTCCCTATCATTGATACGACGCTAGCACCAACATGTACTCTTTTTCTGTCAACCCATTAACAACAAAGTGCCTCTCTACGGGATAGTCCCAACTGTAGGCATCATCTTCCTTCTAAAATCGACATCTTCAGTTTCCTTAATTATGTTCGAGTTTCCTCCCTAATTCTCTCGCCTAAAGTTCATTCTTGCCATGAAGCGTGGACGAGATTTCCTTCCTTGACCCATATTGATTTTCCTTCTTCCATTAGTCTGACGTGCCCCATAATCATCTCATCCGTCCCCATAAGCTCCAAAATTTCCTTTTACCTGGAAAGTTGTTGAAACAAAATGCACTGCTGCTGTTGGAGCAACCCTCTCTCGAAGTCGAACACCCCAATTTTCTTTTTTCGGGTTAAAATCCTTTAAATTGATCTTCCCTTGCTTCGAATTGCTCGTCGTGCCATTCTACTTGCTACCTAGATGTCTTGCCAATCTTGCCAAGTGCTGACACTCGAGTCTGCTCTCCATTCCTTCACTCGATCTTGCAGCTCCAGAGCCACCGGAGGCAACATCGATGTCCCGCCAAGTCTTCTGATTGCTGTCTCTCGAGTTCATTCCAGACGCCATAGCTCGATCCTGCTGCATTTTTGTGGGCCTCACAATCTTTTTTATCTTTTTTTCTTGGGTTATGAAACTCCTCTTTAATCTTCTCTCCATGGTCGAGAAACACTCGTGCATTTTAGATCTGATTTGATGGGACTTCATTTGCTAGTTTTTCCTCCAAAACATCCATTTTTTTGGTTGCCATTGCCCCTAGATGGTTTTGAAACTTCTTTAAGTTGAAATCACGGGATTCAAAATTTCTAAACTCGTTTTCGACTTGCGCAGAATTCTGGACAACGCGATCCCGAAGGGTCCTCTACGTGGTTTGCTGGAACTATTGGCAGCTATGCGGAACTCCGAAAGCCACAATCCAAATTCTTTTATGTCGCAAACCCTGATCATGAGTTTTTGTGATAAGCAACGTGAAACTCCTTTACACTGTGATCCCACGATCTTTTTGATGTAGTTGTACCTTACGATCTCATCAATGGCCTCCTAGCCATAAAAAAAATTGCAATTGTACAGGTGTCTATATAACAAAATCCCTGCATTTGCGTCTCGGCTAATTCTTCCCGTGATAGTATCAGACATTGCAATTGATTGCGACACCGTTTTCGTTTTCCCAGCTAGCTTTTATCGCGACTGTGTCACAAGATACACTATCTTGTCGGAGGTTTCCCAACTAGCTCTTATCGTGATTGTATCTCAAGGTTGATTCTGTTGCTCACGCTCTGTACGCGATGCCTCGACCCTATCATTGGCTTTCTAAATCGCCAAAATTGTAACTATTTCATGAGTTAGGTCACGGAGGCGGTGAGTCTACACTGTGATTTTGCAGTTCTCCTAGGAATTTGCAGCTATGATACCAATTTGATAGGAATCCAATGAATTTTCATAGACATTAGGGCAAACAAATGCCTTGCTACGATAATCCAAGCAACTCAACTCAATTAAAAATAGACAACCACCTACAATTTGAGAGGTAGGCGGGCTCTCCCGAACCCTAACTCCTAAGACTCCAAACAATAATTAATAGTAATAAATGACTAAACTGCCCTTTTAGCCTTTAGCCTAAAATAAGTCTTTAAATTAATTGGTGGGCTAGGCGTGGCAAAAAGCATTGTCTGTGCCGATCTAACATGTTAACAACCACAAAAGCATAATACCCATACATAATTTTTTAAATAAATCCCTATAATAGATGCGCTCGTCATGTATATGGTTATATTTTTAGTTATGAGTCTCATTAACGCCTTTTCAGGGCTATCATCATGTCAAAATGCATTCAATTGACTATTGACTATTATAAAATGATTTTTATACTTGGCCACCAATTTTATTATCACTTTGCCATACAATTCAGCTTAAAAATGTTGGGCACGTTTTATTTGAGGATGATGGATCATTTATTCAAAGAATAAAAAATTGAAATATTGAAGTCTATGCTGATTACTTGTTGGTAAAAAATAAAACACTTGAATAACATATATTTGATTTATGAAAGATGTTCAAAACCATGAAGATATGCATCACAACCTTCTGATGGCATCAAGATGAAATGGGATAAATTAAAATTTATATTGGAGATGCCTCGGAACAATGCCAAACAACTTAACAATTTATTAGGAGGGCTAGGTTTAATTCGTTTTATATTAAAATTCTAAGCTACATGTTTGCCATTTTTTGAAACCTTTAGAAGGGCAAAAGCATTTCTAGTGGAATGGTAATGTGACCAAGTTTTTATTCAACTAAAATCACTTCTTTCACCATCAAAATTACTCTAATGTTAAGGCCATGTGAGGATATATTGTTATGTATTGATGTAGGGGAAGGAGTTGTCAGTTTATTTTGTTCAAAGACGATGAAATGAATTAGAGATCAATATATTATTTCAAATAACTTTTTTTAGGGGCTAAGTTTAGATTTTACCTTAAAAAAAATTAACCCGGCCTATAGTGATTACTGAATGACGATTTCACCCTGATTTCCATGCTCATTCCATTTAAATTGTTATTGATCATCTGTTTAGAATAGTTTTTTCAAAATTTGATCGCTCGAGACTGTTGAAGTGGTCCATAGGTTAAGTGAATTCCAAAATTTTTATGCCTTAAAGGCCACCATCAAGATGAAAATATTAGATGATTCTTAGCCAACTTTGTTTTAACCGGATCTAACAATACTGATTTTTTTAGATGGCTTATGTTGAGCTCGTTATATGGATGTTTCCTTAAAGAGTTGGAGGAGATAGAGTTGGGATGGTGCTAAGAAATCCAATATAAATTATTATACTAATGACGTCAAAATTTTAAGAAACAATAAGGCTAAATTTAAATTATGTAATTGTAAGGTTCTGTTTCCTACTAAGGCTTGGCTATCCTTTATGTTTATAATTCATTATGAAAAAGTATATGGGCAATATGAAGTTAGAGATGAGACTATCAGGGACATCTATTTTGAGTGAAAACTGAGATAATTAATTTAGAGCAACTATAAATAAAATACTTTTTTCAGAGTAGAATTAGCATGCTAACCAAAAATAAAAAAAAAAAGAAAAAAAGAAAAAAAGAATTAGCATGCTAACCAAGAAGAAAAAAAAGGGAACTTTTTTATTCATGCAGTAAAGAAAAAGAAGTAATGCAGGTGGAGGTCGCACCTGGCTCGGCTGTTTTTTTTAAAGATTTGGAAGGTTTAAAAACAATGTTTAATATTTATTTATCGATGAAGAGTTATTTAGAATGTTTATTACTTTCCATCAACCTTGTATGTTCACAAAAAAATGAGATTGCAAAACTCTTCGAAGAGCTTCATTAAGGGGAATGTGATGTCACTTAGGTGAAAAAATTTTGATTTGTGGAATCTTGAAATAAGGTTATTCTTAAGCATGCTCAGAGGAATGATGCGGAAGAATTCTCTAGGTGATGTATCAAATATTAAAATTTGCTTTAATTCAATTCTATCCTTTTTCATAAGGTGCAACCAATTTCTAGCCAAGGTCTTCACACCTTAGGGAATTGACTTAGTTGACCCTTTTCTTTCAACAATATTTATTAATGTAAATCCCATAGGAAAGCTATTGCTGCAATTTTATCTTGACCAATATAATTTGTGGAAATAGTTTGCCTCTATTAATAATTATTAAGAATTAACCAAAATTTTTAGATAAGAAAATTATAGATTGTTGTCAAAGTTAGGATGTCCAATAAAAATTCGTCTTAGTGCATCACTCAAAAGTAAACTGATAAATGGAAACAACAAATAAGTTGATTACACGCACACATTCATAGACACATTAAAGTTTAAAGCTACACATATAGGCATGGAGGTGTCTTTTTGTTGTTCGTGTGACGCGTATAGGCATAAACCTCAAAAAAAAAAAACAAATATTCGAAGCAAGAAGTATTGTACTCAATTCAAAATATGTAGTAAGAAGTAATATATTAACATCCTAATCTATTAATAGATTAAAAAATAAGATATAAACATCTTAATATCATAAAAAGTTATAGAATTTAAGTAAAATAACATGTTAATAAGAAGTCATAGAAACATTAAATAAGATATAATAACATAACAATTCAAAATAAGTTTGATATAATTAATTTCTCACACTACTAATTTCATCTATCAAAATAAGAACATTACGAACCATTAAGATTTGATTTTTTAAATTCTAAAATCCCAATCTTTTTTATTATTTAATAAGTTTTTGTTAGAATTATCATCATAAGGATTTTCTTTCTCCCTCACTTCTTTCCTTAATTGTGTTCATGTTTTCTCATTCCTTAACTGAAATCTCAATCATTTATTTCTTATTTCTTTCAATAATAATTAATAAGAATATTTATTAGATTTAAAATAATAATTATATTGATAATAATAGCTTTAATTATATCCTTAGGTATATGGGCAAGTAAGGAAGATATTTTAGTCTTATGTTACTTATATTTATGCTAAGAAAAATTTTAGATCTAATTGCCTATGTTTCACCAGAACTGAGGTGAGAAATGTTGTGGGACAGGCCTCACATTATGTGAGGCATAAACCTTATTTTGATTTTTTTCAAAAAAAAAAAAAAGGTTAAAGTGGGCATCAAAATGAGTCTCTTTATTCGCAATTTTAAACTCTAATATACACGAAAGAAAGTTAAAGGTGCAAAAGAAAAATTGGTTGAAACTTATCATTAATGTTTTTAGTTTTAAGAACAGCACAGTTTGGCGATCAGGCAAACACCATTTGCATTATCACATGAAATGGAAGCTCTGCTACCCGCGAATCTAATCTCCATAACCAACGAGTTATTATTACCTCAAGTTTCAAACGATATGAATTCTCCTTTTTAAAGAATGAGAATGTGAATGGACTTCAAACTTGCTTTGATTTACGTGAAGAATTAAGAATTCAAGTTTCTGTCAAACAGTAAAATGTGAAAAATAGAGTTGCCATTTTATTATTTTGATAGTTGTGAGAGAAGTTGATGCAGCCTCTAGACATTCAGTACTCAATAAACTTGATTTTACATGGAACGGCCGTACATAGGACCTAGTGCTTGTCAACTTCAAAGTTACACTAGCAAGTAGAAAGAATATGGAATTCAGACGATTCGAGAACATTTCTTCCTTTAATAAGTCCCCCTAGAAAGATTTTCCTGTTGAATACATTAAAGTTTTTTGAGGATTATTGAGTTTGGTCATTCTTTGTGAATTTTTATTGAGAATTTTAATCCTAATAACTTTACTTTAAACATAAGTTTTAAAAACTGAGGGAATCGTCTCTTAAAGTGAATTTAACAAAATTGCCCTTTGGTGAATCGGTGATTTAAATCAATATCAACATAGTTGACTAAAAGTTCGACTAATTTATGCTCTTTGTTAGAGTGATGTTCACTTGGGGTTAATTTTAAAAATTGTGATAATACTTTCTGCCAAAGAACTAAGGACTCTAGGTGGATGGACAATCTATGCTTAATGAACCTGTTCTTAAAATTTAACTTGAAGCATGAGTTTCATGAGGTTTAAAAAAGATACATTTGATGATTTAAGCACATAATTTCCCATGCTTAAGAATTATTTTTTATATTAAAAGTTGCAGTGTAGCGGCTTATTCGAATATAAAGTTTAGGATCATATTGAACTTTAGTTTGACCAACTTTAAGTTTCTACATTTTAATTGTTTTTTTTTTTTTGTTGGAACATAAATGAATCATGCACCGTGCTAGGAATCTATAGAATCTTATGGATTAAATGTCCAAGTTTTAGAATTAAACTTTTCCTGCATTGGTTGGGCTTGATGATTACCCTATCAAGGCAAAATCTCTAGGTTGAGGACATTTTGTCTAAATATACAGAAAAGTTTAATGATGAAGATTTGAAGATCATATGTTTTAAGAAGAATTTCACATGGCTTTTAAGAATTTTTTTGGCCCAATCTTTATTCAGCCAATTCATCCTACTTCAATGATACATTAAATTTTTAAATCTTATTAAACTGAATTTGGATCAATAGTTTTGAGAATCAACATTTAACTCATTAGCTTATAACATTCAGGCTATGTTTGTTTGATCTTTCCAAACTGAACTCTCAACCAAACGAGAATTTCACGTGTTTGAATCGCACTTTTAGTTATTGCGTTTTAAGCTGCAGCTCAACTTTTTATGGAAATCGCAACTACAATTCCTAATCCACGCCCCACATCTTGTCTCTTAGAAAGACCACGCTGCCCGCAAATTCCAACAGCAGTGACAATGAATCTTATGTATCGCGGCATTGCATCAAGTACTTTCTGTGAGGCCTTGTTTTAAAAAGATTAAGGGATAAGATCATAAATAACTTTAGTTATTTCATTTCTTTAGCTAGGCTGGATCAATGTTAGTCAAATTGAGCAATTGTGATGTCTTCCCCCCATTTAAAAGGAAATCTCTTTTCTTCATCCTAGAAGGAAGGTTCAAATTACACACAGGATGATTTATTACCTGTTGTCTTTTATCTTTTGGGCCAATAACAATAATTTTTATTCGCTTATCCTGTGCATATCTCTTTTTAATTACTTCCGCATCCTTCTCAATTAGATGAAATCTTTTTTATTCAAAAGAAATTACCTTGGTGGAACAGGAGTGAACAAATATAATTGGAGAAACATGTTTTATTTAGAGAAACATATGTAGGAGCTATAGAAGTTAAATGAATAAAAATTGTCTAATTCATAGTTGGGTTACCTTCACATTGGAATTAACAAACTCTTCAAATATGGTTCTCAACTTGAACTTATTTAAGTTCTTCTTTCTGGGTTCTCCTATAACAGGAACTTTCTTTTGTCCTTCATCTTTATACCAAAATTGTGCTATTTTAGGGCTATCGGGGATTTCCTTGTAACATTTTGTTGTCACATGAAATTTTAGAAATAATGATGTTTGTAAATGAATTTGACATTATTTGCGCCAGGATAACATTGTGGGCTGAGTCAAACTTGACCTTGGTAGAATATGATTCATCATTAGAAAATGAATTCAGGCATCAACTGTTATTCACAATTCTAATAAGAAAATTCCCTTCTTTTCTATTATATATAGATGAATCTTCATCGTATTTAATGTTATTGAAGAAGATTGAGTGAGATCAAAATATTTAGATGGCTTAGGACTTCTTTTTAAAGCTGTGGGTGATTATAAACAAAGTGAAGGCATCAATAGAAAAGTACATGGAAAGAATTGAAGGATATAGAATACATAATATCAAAAACAACAAAGTCAACAACAACAAGTCTTTATCCCACTAAGTGGGGTAGGCTACATGAATCCTTTTTCTTCATTGCGTCCGATTGAGTGTCAAATTTTCATTTTATTTTAATATTTTAAGATTATTTTGTATACAATAAGCCCAAGTCATTTACGGTATACTCCTACATTTCTAGTCGAATCTAAAAAATTTACTCTCCTAACTAGATCATAAGATGGTTGATGTTTAATGTGACCAAACCATCGGGTCTCTCTGATTTTGTCCGCCTTTGAAGCTACACTATCACAAATATATTCATTTTACATTTTGTCTGTAAGCGTCAAGCCATTCATCCACCTAAACATTCTCATTTCAGCAACATTTAACTTTATTTTATGATTCTCTTTTAAAGGCTAACATTTTGTGCTATTGAGCATTGCAGGTCTCACCACTATGTTATAATATTTTCCTTTAAGTGTAACCAGTACTTTTCTATCACACAATAGGCTCAATGCATTCCTGCACTCGAACCAACCAATTCTACTTATAACATCCCCATCTATATCACCGTCACTTTGAATAATAGACCCGGGTTATCTAAAATGTCCACAACTTTTAATAATTTGATCACTCATAGTTATAACTCTGTCACTAGATCTACTACTACTAAAATTACATTCATGCATTCAGTTTTATATTCACTCAAACAAAGGCCTTTAGACTCCACAATGTAAACCTCCATAATTTAAGTTTGTCCTTAACTCTTTCTTTATCCACAATAAGGATATCATCAGCGAAAAACATACACCAAGGTATCCTCCTGTAAATGTCAAGTAAGAGCATCCATAACTAAAGCAAAAAAGATATGGGCTTAAAGTCGATCCTCGATGTAATCCAATTGGAATAGGAAACTCTTTGGTCAATCCTCTTGCTCAAATACAGGTAACAGCTCTATTACACATGTTTAATTACTTGAATATAAGTTATATCAACACCTTTCTCTAAAACTCTCCAAAAGACCTCTCTTAGAGCCTTGTTGTAAGTTTTTTCTAAATCAATAAAAATCATATGTAAATCCTCTTTGCTCTCTATATTTCTCCATCAAATCTCTCAATAAATGTATAGCTTTCATAGTAGACATGTCTGACATAAACAAATCAAGTTAATTCCACTATAATTTGCACACTCATGTGCATCCCATTTATTTTTAAAGAAGGGGACCAAAATAATCTTCCTCAACTCATCGGGCATTTTTTTTAGTTTTTAAAATAATATTAAAGAGTTTAGTAAAGCAAGAATCTCCTATATATTTCTACACTTCAATTGTTGCGATATCATCAGGTTCTACTGATATTTCACCCTTGATTTTCTTATAAGTATCTTCAACTTCTTTTTTATTAATAATATGATTATTAATTATATTAAAATCATTAAGGTCAATCGTATTATCATAAACTTCATTGAAAAGTTTATCAAAATAGCTCATTAGTCTATGTTAAATGTCTTTCTCTAAGAAAAGCATTTTTTATTTTCATTTTTAATACACTTGAATTAAATTTTACTTTTTTTCTCTTTGTTTAACTAGTTTATACATTATTTTTCATCATTTTTAGTACCTTTATCATAAATATCACTACAGGCAGAATTTTTAGTGTCACATATTGTTCTCTTATATTCTCTACGGACCACATTATATTTTTTCCAGTTATTTAAGCTTTTATATTTAAATTAATTTTGTAACACAACTTATTTTTTATCTTTTTTTGTTTATTATTTTTTCACCACTAACATTTTTTATTTATAAAAATTTTTCCTTTTGATTTTTTAAGTATATCTTTTGCTACTTGTTTAATAGTGTTTGATACTTTATCTCACATAGAATTAGATTGATGAACATTTCAATTCTTGAAATTTTTAAGTTTAATCGTGAAAATAATTTTATTTGTCTTTTAGGTGCCTCTATATTATTCTATGAAAATGTTTCATTATATTCTTTATTTTGCAATTACTCATCTTAAAATCTAGAACCAATAATCAATTTTGCATGTTTAAATTTTTGTTTGGAATGACCTTACAATCTTTACATTCTTGACGATATCTTTTTTTATAAGAAAATAATCAATTTGTGTTTTATTAGATACATTATTATAAGTAATAATATGTTCATCTTTTTTCTTAAATAAAACATTAGCAATAACAAAAACATACGCTAAAATAAAATCTACTATGGTTCTGCCTTTTTCATTAATTACTCCAAAATTGTAGCCACCATGAATATTTCTAAAATCTTCTATCACTCTACCAACATGTTCATTTAAATTTCCTCTAATAAAAATTCTTTCTTCAAGAGGTATCATTTGCATTAATTTTTTTAGGTCATTTCAAATTTTTGTTTATCATATAATGAAACATATATGAGGAGCATAAACACTTATAACGTTAAAAATTTTAGTATCAACAAAAATCTTTACGATAATACTTCTATCTCCAATTTTATTAATTTTTATAACATTATCTTTCAAACTATTATCTACAATTACACTTACATCATTTCTAGTGTGACTCCTACCTGGATATCAAATTTTAAAACCTAAACTATTAATCTCATTATTCTTTTCTCCAGCCCATTTAGTTTCTTGAATACATAAGATATTTATATTCCTATGAACCGAAATATCCACTAATTTCATTTATTTACCCTAATATTAGTTTCATGGACAAACTTTTTTGCCCACATTTGTCTGTAATATAGAAACTCTTACTTATTTGATACTACACTCGGAAGTCGGTGTAGCAGCCCTTGAACATTTTTTACTATATTCATGTCATAAAACATGTCACTTTCAGGGGCACCCTTGCATTTACAAGGATTTATTGTCATGATTTTTTGACAAAATTAAGTTGGTTGTCGACTGCTTAACGTAATCCTCAAACCTTTTGCATGTGGGGCTTGGGGCATGACAATAGCGATATTAAGAATAACTAAGATCAAATGAGAAAAAAAAAACAGAGGCCTTAGAGGGTTGTTCATAAAGAAAACAAAAAGTTTGAGACAGGCAAGAAGGGTTATTCATAGAGACAAATCAAACTATTGAAATGTGGTCAAGTAGCCATCTTATTATTTACAAATGTGAGAGTGTTAAGATCCAAAAATAAGATTTTCGTAACGACTTTTATTAAATTTTCATCATTGCAAATTATTTCCTGCAAGAAATTATTAAAAAGATTCAATGAAGACTTGTAGAAGCCAATGCTTTCTTAAACTTTTGGTCGATCAAGAAGATGAAACTCGTCATGAAGCTCGTTTTGAAAGGATCCTTTCATAAGTCGTAATGTATTCACAGAAGAAGGATTTGGTGAAGAGCTAATTGTTTTTTCCTGGAGCCAACTTTACATCGGAGTCAAATTCGTTTTGAGTGTTACCTAAATGTTACACTCATATTAAATCTTATGACAACATTATTGGATTCAGTTAAAGTAATATTATGTTGCTCACCTATGAACACAGACAATAATTAGAAAGCTCAAACCTAGCAAAATTTTTTCATTTAATAACAAGTACTTGTTAAGCCTTGTTATGCAATTTTATTTATAATGCTCAAATATAGTATTTCTTTTAGCATTATGTCTTGATTCTATAAATAGGGGTTAGAAGGTGAATTTGTCCTATTCGATCATTTATATCAGCTTTATGTTTTTTGACAATCTAGCAAATCCTTGACTTCTTTGCTCTCAAGGTTCTGTCTTCTGTTTTCTTGTTCAGTATTCATTTTAGTAGGAAGGTAATTTGGATCCAATAAGATGGGTATATCAGTGCATTATGCGAATGTTGATGATCACACTTGAAAGATTTGTCTTATTCTTTTTGAAGCTAGCTTATATGCATATTAGATGCATATTAGACTGACTATGAGATGCTTATTTTGGAATTACACTGAATGACATTATGTTGGAGAGATTTGGATTAAATTGTGTCCGTTGCTGTTTGATGGCCATGCGAAATTTTTCTTGAATCCTGAAGTTTTAACCATCTGTTGCCTTCTATATTACCACCGATCATGATTTTGAAAAGGAGCTGATATTAAGAAATAAAAATTGAAATCTGACTGATCCACAATGAGCTGAACAGTTTTTTTTAGTTCTGGCTTAGAATGAATTGATTTGTGTAAGTTCAATTAGTTTCCGGTTTACTTTGATTTGATGTTTTTTTCATACCTTAATATTAAAAAAGAATTTTTTATTATTTTTATTTTGTAGTTATATGGCTTGAGTTTCCTCATTCATGCTATGAATTCAGTTTGTTTTTGTTTAATTTTTAAAAACCTCAAAAAAAAGGAATTGATAGTCAAGTCAAATTGAACCAAACTGATTATATTTTTTTGTTTTGGCGTGGTTTCCAGTTTCGTGAATTTTCTCTTTGACCATATGCACCATTTCAGAATGTGCCAGTCATGACTTCGTAATCCTTACATAACATCATTGTACATAAGATCATCATAATGCTATCTTATGTTTTGCTTCCAAAATTTTATCCAGGGATGGAGTTCCCTTGAGACTTAATTGCAGATATAGTTTGATAAGATTTTGATTGTTTTGGAGGCACTTGAGTTTTATCTCGCTCAAAAATAACTTTTAGAATTTGATGTCATGGGGAAAAAGAATGCTCATCTCAGATGTTAAATATGAAAAAAAAATTAAGAGACTGATTGAATAAAAGATTGCTTGAAACTTGGAATAAACTATCAATTATAACAGGCTGTTTTTATTAGCAATGGCTATAATCTATTTTGATTATGTAAACCAATGAATGATTTGAAAGTATGTATAGCAATTTTCTGCATGAACTGGAGGCGTTGCACGGAGGAGCCAGAGGACAAGGATGGCTGATGAAGTTTTTGATCGAGGTGTTGAACGAGGGAGATGATTTACACATGGAAGATGCTAGCCTTATTATCTTCATTGTGCCAGCCATCAATGGCTATGTATAAGATCATTGCATGGGGGCTACAAAGGAAAAAAAAAATGCACCTAGGTGAGCTCTGACTTTTCATTAAGATCATGTTTATATTGTATGCATCATTTCATTGAGATGACTCGAGAGTCAAATTTTGAGCTATGAATCAAGATGGATCATTTTATTTAGATGACTTAGTCACATTTTGGGTGATGACACAAAATGGATTTGCAGTTAGTTCAGTCAATTGAAATCTGACTTGAATTAAAATTGTTTTTTAATTTGATTTTGAGTGATTTTTAAGCTTTTAAGTATTGTTATTTCTCACGGCAAAGAACTATAATATCAAATTTTTTGGATGATAACAATTTAAGGTTAGTGCAATGAAGTTTTGAGTAAAATTATATGTAATTTTGGTGAATGTCAGATTAATTATTATTAAAAAAAATATCTGAAATATATACATATACATATATATACATACATACATACATACATACATACATACATACATATAGATATGTATATGTATATACATATAGATATGTATATGTATATGTATATGAAACGTAATAATCATCAATATGGGGCATATTTTCAATTAATAAGAGTTGGCTTTATGTACTTTTGATTAGTGCTAGTGGAGCTAATTTTATTTGTCCAAGTCTCTTTGAACCAATTAAAAAATAATAAAGTTGTAGTAAATATTAAATACTCTAAGCAATCTCATTCAATTTTTTGTACAGAGGAATGGGGAAGAGTAACGAGTTACTTGCTATTGACTCATCCATTTACACAATTTAGGAATTTAGGCCGGGAATGACGTGTAAGAGGAGGAGATGGAGTAGAATGTGGAGGTGGAGTGCATGGAATGTGGAGGTGGAGTGCATGGGGGCTAATGTCTTTGCATTTTATGTACTGATAAGGAGATTAAGAAGTTAAGGGATTTTAGCCCGTCTCTTCTTGTTATACATTAAAGTAAGTCAAGCTAATACATTACAAGAGGGATCAAATGGGTTAAAAAATTTTGATTGGAAATTTTACAAATACATATTGAATAAATATAAGCCCATAATTTCATATGCCTTTAAATGATTATGCTTGATTGATGAAGAACTATCTTCCTTTAGATTTTTGTTATGATGATGTAAATCAAATGGTTCAATACTACCAAAATTTTGTGATATGGTAAGATCATAAATACTTTACTTTATTAAAGGTATCTGTTTTTGAATGGTAGGTTTCTATAAGCAGACAAACAGTGAATATGATGTTACCCAAATACATATGAATTAGGAATATCTTGTTACCTAATTATTCATCAGTTTTGTGGATCAATAATCACCTTTTATAATAAGATAAAGAGGTAGAATCCTTTAATTGGCTTATGGAGGTTATCATGCGCATCAATGAAGAGTAGAAAATGTTTAAGCAGTGATGGTTTACTGTAAAATTCATATGTTTTAATAAATTAGAATAAAATGCATTGGTTGATCTCTGAAATTTTTCTAACTTTGAATGTCATGATTGCATATGAATTTGATCCTTCTCATACTCCAGTGTGGAAAACTTAAAGCTTATTTTGTAAGTGCTTCTCGAGAACAGTTATGATGTACCTACTATTTGATGAAAAGAAGAAATATTTATCATTCAATTCCCTTTAAAAGTATAGGGTTAGCACATATGACATCTCAAGATGGTAAGACAAGACATTTGAAATTTTAATAAAATTTTATGTAATTGAAGTAATTTTGGTGCGTATAATTTTATAAGGACTTCAACATTTATTTTGGAATGTATTTAATACAATATATTGAATATTTTATTTCAATAGATACAGACAAATTAGTTTCAATGTATTATTTTGCCTGTCTATTTCCAAATGTTAAAATATGTATTTTTTACCCTATTTTTTTAATGTCCAATTTTATTACAATTAAATTTAAGTTTATATGTGCATATTTTTTTATAGGTCATGGAACTTTCAAGCCATGTATTTTAACTATCGAGAACTTTTAAAACTACGATCGTTGGATTCCAATTTGTTCGTGCCCGAAAGTGAGCACGAAGAGGGAGAGATTTTATTTCTTTTAGGATAGGAAAATGATATGTGATTTTGTTTCCAATGATTGATCACTTTTTACATTAATTATCCCTTGTTTATAATGTTTTTAAATATAATACAAAACATATATTCATTACATTTAAATATGAAAGAATATCTGATTTATCCCTTGTTGGTTTAAGCTGACACCATAATTAATATTACATTTAGTTGTGATGTTTCTTAACATTTGTTTCACATGTGCTTGTTAGGTGACATTTTTGTTGACTGGGTTTCCCTTTTTAACCAAATTGATCCCTTAGTCATTGAGGAAGATCTAATCACTTTGACGAATGAGTTAGTTGAATGCGGTAGACGAACAAGAACTTATAGCTGATAGATCTGTGAGTCGTCAACTTGGCAAGGAAGTTGAGCTAGAGAATTTAATAATTTCCCTTAGTCCAATTCTTGATTTACACTCAATCTGCAAGCCTTCTATTATTCTTTCTCTTTTTTCACTTCTCACTTTTTCAGTTGGTTCAGATGAAGAATAATCTAAGAGATTACCCAAATATTCTCACATCCAAGCTCCTTAAAGCCTTGTTCATCTTGTGAAAAAGGGAAGGTGATCCCAAGAGGAAGAAAAAGGCGATGAAGCGATCAAATGGAGGCCTGGAACTCTTTGCGTGAGCAATTTCCTCCTATGAATTAAGGCATTAGCATCAGCATTCTAGAGGAGATTCCATTATAAAATTTGGCTTCTATTTGCTAGAGTTTTGTTATGAATTCGTCAGCTTGGAGTCGATTTAGACTAGCTTCAGTGTATTTGGCCTTCGCTACACAACTTGGATACATATCAAATGGCTTGTAAATATTATGCATTGTTAGAGATATTAACAAAGAATATATTTTACAATTAATTTTGTATATAGTGAACTTATGGGTGACCAACTATTGGGAGAGGACAATCGTTGTGTTGGCAACGCATGTGAATTGAATCTGAATATTTTTAATAACTTCCTCGATAAGAAGGCGAGCTCTACAAGAGAAGTGGTTAAGTAATAAGCATCCTCTATAATTCTCCCCTCCACACTGAAGATCATACAAGTGTTGCAGCTGAAAGTTTGCCAACCATAGGTGTGTTATGTTTTTTGGATTTGCTTTGTAGTGCTACTTGAATTAATGAAGTTATTACATTGCAATGTGGACAAATCTCTCGTTAAGTTTCCAAATAGTAACACAATCATAATTCTTGCGCTGCAGCACCAAGCATCCCTATGAAACTTGGCTTCTCTTTAAAACGGTTATGATGTACCTACTATTTAATAGTGTCTCTTGGAAAAATGAGGTGTTTGGCTTCTCTTTAAGAAAGGGGGCTTGCGTCTCTCATATGAAGAGTCTTTTTGGAGAAGGGAAATTTTTAGAGAGTTTGGCGTGAGTGTCGAGTGGAGATGGAGATGTAGATTTCTACAATTTATGGAGAGATTGGTGAGAGATTATGAGAGAATTTATAAGGAATTGTACTAGCATTGCAGAGATTAGCTGAAAACTTTGTTGGAGAGATCTTCATGTTTCTTTCAAGGGGAAAAAAACTAAATATTGTGTTATTCATTATCTTATGATTTTTGTAAACACTTATCTAGTAAATTTGTACTGATGTAATGAAGGTTTTAATTGTGTTTTATTTGTGCTTTATGAGTACTGTTTCTTACTCTTTCTTCTTGTTAGGAAATAGTGACATGAGTATATTATACCGTTGTTTTCCTTTTACTTTACTTTTGCACTGAGTAGGGTTCATGTTTAAGATTTTGGGATGCATGTTAGAATATGTTTTGATCATCAATGTGATGGTTTTTACTTGAACTTCATTTATATTACAATAATGGTCTATTGTAGTGTTAAAATTTGTTATAATTACATTAAGATCCAAAAGGGCGGTGTAATTCTCAACAAAGTGGAACCTTATTTGATTTCATGGATGATAATGTAGTACATGGGGTTACATGCAAATAAATAGGAAAATAAGTTTGGATGGGTGTAAATTGAATATTTTAGAATGACAGAATAAAATTTTCAATTTGATCCAGATGTTTGGAACCTAAAGTGAGATGTTAGCCTTCAGTTGAAGGGTACGTGAGAACTATAGAGTGACAACTACTATCTTTCTAGCCTAACCATGGGTTTAGGGAGTTAACTTTGGATTAACCAATGTTCTTTATGGACTCAAGAGAGAGTAAAGAATAGGTATGCTTCTATTTGACACATTACAATATTTAATGTAGTTGAATGCAATATTAAGAAAAAATTTGTTAATGGGTGTAAATTGGTTATTTCTAGGGTGATGGGCTATATTCTTATAAATTTGACATAAGGCTTCGTACCTTAACACCGAGATTCGATCACATCTGTGGCATAGGCAGTGGGATGCTTGGGTGACATGCTATTTAGTTCTGACGGGGGAATCGAGATGTTAACGAATTAACTTTAACATAACCAATGTTCTTTATGAGCTCGAAAAAAGGTAAAGAAGAGATTTTCTTCTATTATCATTAGTTATATTGAATTTTATGTATCTCATTCATAAACATTATTTAATTCACTACACAAGAATAATAGTTTTTACATCTCAAAATTTACCAAAATAATTCATCCAGATAGGGTTATCCTTAGAATTAATATTTACATTTAGTAATAGTTGTTGTTGTTACATTTAATATATTCATTTAAGAGTAGTTGTTGGTTGTTTTAAACTTAAGATTTACATTTAGGAGTATTTGTTAGAAAAATTACTTAAATCGACCTTCTAAATTAAGATCTGGTAATAGTAGACTAGAACTTTGATTAAGGAACTCTTACCTCGCTTCTCAGTAGGATTAATAAATGGAACTCTACTAGATCCATGTATTACTTGAATTATACGTATAGTTACGTAGAACCTCTAGTGTGTGCACGTACATATGGGGCACATCAAGTTTTTGATGTTGTCGTCGGGAATTTAAATTGATATAAAACGCTAAAAAAAACACCACACACTAGGGGAACATCAGTACTCACTAAGTTTTTCAAGCCCAAGGTCTAACTCTACAATACCACTCTCCTTCCTAGAGGTGTTCTCCAAATACTCTCCACAGCTAAGTCTCACAAGATGCACTTGCTCCTTACATCTTTTTATAAGATTCACTTCTATGTGACTGGGTAGCATCTCTTGAGATTCCATTGCTTAAAAGGTTAGTTGATTGCACTATTTTGATTCTCTAACTTTCTTATGTTTGCAACTTAGCTTTGTAACTGATTCCCCATATTTACTATCAAATCTTCCAAAGACAATTCATCATTCCTAATTTGGAGATTAGAGTTGAATTCAAATGAGTAAGTTGTTCTGAAGTTGTCACTATCATGGTTGTTCCAATTTCTTATAGGAATGACGGGTGCTCTCCATTATTGGTTTCCTATACTTAGGTTATAATTGTTCCAAATGAAGTTAAGGTGATTATTCTATATTGGGTTGTTTATATTAGAATAAGAGTTTTTAAAACTATTTACTATAACATAAAGGGTTTTCAAAGCAGTAGTGTTAAGATCTTCGACTAGTCCACGAGTCATTTCTTTAGTGGGCAAGGTTCTAGACACAAAATTTATCTTTAAAGTCTAACTTCTAAGAAATTATAACAACTTGTTAGTCTAAGATATTCATTACATTAGTCTAATGCTTACTAGTTATCTTTTTAGTGGTCACTCTCTTATATCATTATTAAAATTTATTGATTGTCATTTCCTTAATCATTGAGCAGGCTTTCTCTAATGATTTGGACATAAGATATCCCCCACCTACAACATCTAGAATTAATCTCAAAGATCCAACAAGAGCATTGTAAAATATTTGGATAATCAACTAGTCAAGAAGGGCATAGTGTGGGCACTCTCTATGTAGTTCTTTGGACCCTTCCCAAGCTTCATAAATTTTCTCTCAATCTAATTTGGTGAGGACATGCTGTCTTTTTTAAGCTCAAAAGTCTCAATTAGAGGAAACTGTTGGGCCATGAATTTTTAGTTAAGTTACTCCAAATAGTGATTGATCCCGATTCTAAGGAGTATAGCCACTTCTTGGCTTTAATCCTAAGTGAGAGAGGAAATAATCTTAATCTAACGGCATCGTAAGTGACTCTGCTAAACTTGAAGGACAGATGAAGTTCCAAAAAGTAGCAAAATTCACCTAAACCATTCATTGATGTATAAACCACTCCTACACATCAATTAAAGGTGTGTGAATGGTGACTCTAATATAATACAAGAGGTGCAAAAAAATATAAAATAGGAAAGAAAAACATAGGGACACCACGATAGTTGAACAAGAAATATGCAATCATAGGAACAAAAATGAATATGCAATTTTTTTTTTTTGTTTTTTGTATTTAAAAAAAATAAGAATAAAATTGAATAAAAACAAAAATAAATAAGTAGTAAAATATGATATATTTCAAACTTAAGCTCCAAGGGTTTCAAGTAAAATTTTTCTAAAGTCAGAAAATGTTTACTCCGAAGCGGTCAATCAATCACATAAGTATTCATATTGATCAGATAATATAAATATTATGAGTCTGTGTATTAATCTCATAAGGAATGTTGTCCAAATATTTCTATTACTATAAGATCTAGTTAACGAAATTCTTAAGCATAGTTTGTAGGTTTAGTTTGCATATATAAAATGTTCTAAAATTCAATTATATAGAGATGAACTAAACTAGATTTTGTTGAAGCTTTTCAGGGCTGAAAGGTTCATACTTTTGTTACATCCATGTAGTGGTTTCTAAATATTATCCCAGGAAAATCATGCTTTTATTAACAATTAGGGACATGCCATTCTTAGCATATATCTAGGTCATAAGAAATGTTGAAAACCATATTATGGTTAAGGAGACTTAGGGTCTGTTTGGGGCAGCTGTAACTTATTGAATAATCTGCTGATAAGTTAGGTGCAGTGGCTATTACAATTTTTTATTTTTTTTGGAAAAACTAGACTGTTACTAATAAACTCCCACCGCACATATCAAGGTGCGGTGTGAAAGCGCTGTTTTTTGCGTTTTGAAAATGCATAAGCTGCCAAAACATAGTTTACTCAAACAGACCTGACGCATTTTCAAAACGCCACCGCACCAAATAAGCTGCCCCAAACGGGCCCTTAACCATGTAGTGTTCCTTGGAATCCTCTTGTCCCTATCTTGTTCGTACTTTTTAATGACAATATATATATATTTCACTAGACTATTGTGTGTTAATCTATTTATTCTTTTAAGTGACGGTTTAGAAGTATTAGATCACAAGAGATTTTAATTTTTTTATTGGACCAAGTTAAAAGTAAATTAAGTCCAAAAACTTAACACATCAATATTAAAAATTCAAGCATAGAATATGCATCTATGGTATGGAATTCATGGAATATAGAAACGAGAAAACCAGATGTCCAACATAATAGAAGTATGAAAATGAGATTAACAATAATGCATAAGAAAAAAAAAGAACAAAAAATTATTATTACAGTTATAAAAGGGAAACAACACAAGAAATACAAGAAAACTCAAATTCGAGTCAATCAGTTCTTCCAATACACCGTGATCATCTCTATTCAATACAAGTTTTTTATAAATTTTCTTCCTACAAGTGATCTCAATCTATCCTCATAGTCTTCAAACTCACAAGAAATAACCTTTGAAATCTTACCCAAAGAATATTGCTAGAAAAAAAACTTAGGGTTGATAAGGACTATACCAAAACCTGAAGAGAAGCAGCCTCCACAATGTCTAAGTGTGTTCTAATCATCCCTAACATCACCTTATATAGCTCTTTCCAAAGTTGTTATGAAACATCTTGCCAAATAAAGCTTGGTCATGCTACAGAGTATTTACGCTCATACCCGACATAGCTGATATGGACCACATGTTATAAAGAACTTGCAAATCATGCAAGTATACAGATTGTACAAGTAGCATAAGAAATTGATTTCCATTTATCAATCTCACAAGAAACATATACAAATCGTAAAAGTTCTATTCTACTGAATTGAGACCTTCCTTGAATGTCCAAACTTTTGCTTTTGGTAAAAGTGATGACCCTAACTTTTTTAAAAAGTAAAACTTAGGCTAATTATGTGTGTGTGAGAGAGAGGGGGAGATTTTATGAGTTTTCTAGTGCTAATGAGTTCTCCTTTTAATTGGTTGTGCAGAAATGTAGGTTTAATCTAGTTATTCAAATGTAAAGTGTCAGCAGGAGCATACTCTTCCTTATCCCCTCATGGGCATCTAAGAAAGTTTAGCTAGCACACTGGTTTAATTTCTTAAATCCAGTGAACAACCCAAGAATCCATATCTCTCTAATATGTTTGCACAAATCGAAAGGCAACATCTTTATTTCTTTAAATTCATGTGGTTAACCAAATCATTCAATTAATATCCTTTTTGATTCTTTAAGTTCATGATAAATTTTAATTATTCAGCTAGTCGGGATGAATGTAAACTTGGTTTTCAAGGTTAACACAACAATATAAATACATTCCAATAAGAATCGCACCATTAATTCAAACATATTATTCCTACATTTCCAATCCAAATGAGAAATGATGATCTACTCACCATGAGTGCATATAAACAATAATTCCAATATTTTAATGAAAGAAACATCCAATTTACAAGAGTTTTGAGAACTAAGAAACTAGGAATACTCAAACTCAGAAAATTTATCTATATTTTTCCTATCAAAGAAGGATTGCAGAAGCAGAAATACAAGTACACACTAGAGATTCATAACCTCTCTTATTTCACTTAAAGGCCTCATTTCTTCTTCTTTTAAGTGCTCTCTATTGATCTCCTTCTCAAAAGGAATGATTTCTCTATAAAATTGCATGGAAGAATAGTGAAAAATTCTCTCCTTCCATCAACAAAAAGCCTTCTTAGAGTTTTCCTTGCAAAATATTGCTTTTGCATCGTAAAAACCACCAAAACATGTAAATTAGCATATAGGTAGCGCTAGGAATAAATATTAGGTTCTAAGGCATCGGGAGATAGGCTCCCATACGTGGTTCCTGAGCACTCAGGCTATAGCACTTAGGCATTACTATCACAGTGCCTATTTTCTGTCTTCTTTATAATTTGAATGAATTCTGGCCTCTTTTGGGAACTCAGACACTTGACTTTAGATTATTAGGTACTTGTTATAGACGCTTGTTACCGTCACAGCTCCTAAATTTTGGTTCCTTTATCATTTAAATGAAAATGGTCATTCCTTGGGCACCTAGGTGCATATTTCTGACACTTAGGGGTTAGCCCATCACTTGGCAAACTTTAGGTATTTTCTAGGTTTGATGAATCACCTTCTTGAAAAACTTTCCAAAAAGCATAAAATTAACATAAAAATGATCAAATAAAATATCTAATCAACACATTCTAATGCACATCGACAGTTACGTTTGTGCTTGATGTGGTTATGCCACAGGCTGGCCATGCTAAAGTTTTGCTTAATTACACTAAACTCACTCTACACCTAATGTAATTATGCTACATAGTGGTGTAGTTATGATAGGACAGTTTTCTTTCTTTTTTGTGTTTTAGTTATGTGAAGGGCCCTTGATCCGCATAGTTTGCACAAAAGCACCAAAAATACCTTCCACAAATATAAATCATGATAATTGAGGTAGAAAGTACGTTATTTAAAGCATGGAATTTATGTAAATTTGCATCATATCAGTCCACACTCAAATTTTGAATTTTTTGTAGGTTGCTCAAGGCGGCTCACTCCTTTGCTAATCTGGCCAACATTTCTCTTCATTTGGCAAGACTATTAAAGGCATTAATAGTAGCAATAAAAGAATTATGTTCTTTAGTAGAAATATGATTTTTGGTTAGCTTCAATAACCTGGTTGTGGGTCACTCCATGCAAGTGCAAAATAGAAAGGACATTTCCTTAGCCCTTGTGTAAATGTTGCATGGACAATTGTTGATTTAAGGTCTCTAACTTCTAGAATTTCTCATTAAAAGTGAGTGACAAAATATTGAAGAGTTTCTCTTGAACCTTGACAAATTTTTAATTGATGTTACAAACTGTTTTGCAATATTTGTGCATTGGTAAATTGTACTATGAACATGTGTTTGAAGTTCACATATGAGGTAATCATACCAATGAATTGTTAAGCCACTTTAGTGCTTATTCTTTCAATGTCATTAATAATTAACAACATTTCAAAGCATATTTTTCCTAAGAGAGCAAACAATAGATTTTAATAATGTGATATGATTGAAGGGATCGTACCTCTCTTGTTAAGATTTTATGGAGGAAAGCTTAAATCATTTGGTGCTTTCGCTTTGAATATCTCATGAGAAAAATCATTCTCCAGTTGATATATTCAACGAGTTACATTTCTTCTTCTTTCTCTTTCATATTTGAGAAGGGAAGAACAATGCTGTTAAGATATTGGAAATTATCCTCATCTGTTGGAGCAGTAAATAAGACTCTTCAAGTGCTAATGTCGAGTTCCCTTCACCATACTTAAACCTTTGTTTGAGAAGGGAGCAAATGGCCACTTGACGTTTGTGCTAGCATCTCTCTTATTATTGTTGCCATATATTCCTTCAGATCATGAATATGTCGAGTCATAAACCGTTTATTACAGTCCATGTTGTTGGTTACCTTTTTGTTTCTTTGGTTTGCTCCATGGGTTCCTCCTCTGCTTGATTACAACACACTCATTGTATCTTTTAGGATGTTAGATCTTTATTTGTTCATGGATTCACACCTCAAGGAAGGAGTTAGAAAGAAGGGAAAGTGTGATAGAAGAGACGGGGAGACAATATTTCTCTTAAGATGGAAAAAGGATATGTGAACTCATTTCTAACTATCCAACCTTTGTTACATGAAAGATCCATTTACTTATAGTGGGTACTTACATATAATATCAAATAGATAATCATTATATACATATCTCAATGGATATCATAATTATCCTTTTTTGACATATTTTGACTTTGACACTATAATTAATCTTATCTCTAGTTGGGTCATATCTTGACATATATTCCCCATACACCCATTTGCTTTAATTACCCAATCTTGACAAATTCCAATCTTGACATATATTACCCTTAGCATTCCACCTAACACTTGATCCTAAGTTAAATAAAGTGGCATTCGACTATTATAACAAAATAATAGAAAAATAATTTGAATGATTTGAGCACGTGCAAAAGAAAATGTAAAAAAAATAAAAAGATAAAAATAAGTGACAAATTCTAAAACAATATTATTAGAATTATACTAAAGGTAAACATTAAGGTCATATAGGCTTTTGCTAGATTCTAAAGGCAATTTCATTAGAATCTTACAAAAGGTATGGATTAAGGTCATATAGATTTTGCATTAATTATAGAAATGCCTATAGAGATCCAATTGATATGAATTTGATAACTATGTCATCTTCTAAATGCCTCACAAATCATACTATACAGAAAAAA
>NEWO01000444.1:140767-179502 GCA_003013225.1 Phalaenopsis aphrodite | reverse complement strand
AAGGATGCTTTCTTAAATTTGTAATTTTCGTCACAACAACTTAGTTTTAATTTTCATAAATTTACTTTTTAAAGTTTAGCATTTTGTTTAGTTAACTTTGTCTTTCAACTACATTTTAATTAGCATTCACTTGTTACTTAATATTCAAACTTTACACTTTACTTTTTATATTTTTTAAATAATACTTGACATTATAATCATAAGAACTTATTTACAGACATTTCCAACTTCTCTGTGAGATAGATATCTAGGACTCCATTAGAGCCCTTTATTACTTGAGCGATACGTATTCTTGCATCATTTTTAAAGTGGATTTGGTAGTTTAAAAATTATTAAAAAATACAACTATTTTAATTGAAGTTATTTTGTTGGGATTAATTTACATATTTGTTATTGTATCAGCCGTGTTTATTTTATAATATTGAAAAATATTTGCAAAACTAACACACTAAATCCACCTGCATCTAGTTTTTGGCATCGTCGCCAAGGAAGTAATAGAAAGTATTATTAAGTTATTTTATAATTTATAGTATTCTTATTTTAAAAACTAAAAAAACTTATAGTTTATTTATAAATATTTTTATTTAAGTGTGTTTGTTAATTTTTAAAATTAATTGTTGTATCTGTTTATGCGCAGTGTAAGATCTAAAAATTTTGTACCTTACGATTCTGAGTTATAAAGAATAATTAGAAAATTTTGAAAAAAATAAAAAAAAGATAGACCATATTAGCAAAATGGTTTGCAATTTGAGCAATGATGGAAATGAAAATGAACATCATCTGATATCTTTAAGTGATTATGTTAATCTTACAGCATGAAAGATTCATTTAAGTATACAAAACTCTACTGTAGCCTCTAATTCATTTGAGCTTAAACCTGATATTATCTAAATGGTTCAAAATAATCAGTTTGGGGGAACACCAACTAAAGATCCTAATTTGCACCTTGCTAATTTTCTAGAATTTTGTGTTGCATTTAATTATGATGAAGTGTCGAATGATACCATCAGACTTAGAATTTTTCTTTTTTCACTAAGGGATAAAGCTAAGATGTGGATAAACTCATTAGCTGGATCTATCAGAACTTGGGGAAATTTATCACAAAATTTTTTATCTAAATATTTCCCACCTTAAAAAACTACTAAGCTTAGAAATAATATTACTTCTTTTATTCAGTTTGAAAGGGAGTCAATTTGTGAAGCCTGGGAAATATTTAAAGATCTCCTAAGAAAGTATCCACACCATGTGTTGCCAAATTGATTACTAATTCAAACTTTTTATAATGGATTATTTGGATCTCTTAGATCGATAATTAACGTTGTTGTTGGTGGATCATTAATGTGAAAACCATTTGATGAAGCATATTCTTTAATTGAAGAGATGACTACTAATAATTTTCAATGGCCCTCTGAAAGTTTAAATCCAAAAAGAGTAGCCAGTGTTCATTATTCCGATGCAATATCTATGTTAGTTGCATAAATAGCTGCTATATCGAAGAAGATAGATCAATATGGAATGAATTATTCTCAGACATCACTTGTGCTTAAGGAAAATTCATTGAGATAAATGATAAAATCTTAATCTTCTTATGAGACCTTAAATACAATAAATAATCGTTCTAATAACCCTTATCCTAATTATTATAATTTTGGTTGGAATAATCATCCAAATTTTATTTGAAGTAATAAGAATTATAATGCTGCAAATTCGCAATGGGGAAACAACATTGCGAACCCATTAGAAAACTCCAACAATGAAGGAAATCCAACTTATAAACCTTATTACCCTCCATGATTTAATAATTTGTAGAGTAAGGAGAAAAAGTTTTCAATGGAAGAATTGATATTGCAAATGCGGAGTTAATTACAAAGTCAAGGAGCTACAATTAGAAACATGGAAAATCAATTGAGATGTATTGTTATCGCACATAGCAATAGATCTCCAAGAACATTGCGTAGTAATGTTGAAATAAATCCTAAAGAACAGAACAAAGAACAAATTAAGGCTATTCAACTGAGAAGTGAAAAAAGAATTAGAAAATAGAGTTAAAAAAGAAGTGGAATTTGAAGTTGAAAAAGATGAGATGGAAAATGAAAAATCTGGTGAAGATTTTTATTTTGAGTCAGAATGTCCTATTAAACCAATGAAAATTACTGTAGAAAGACAATCACCTCCATTTTCTCAAAGATTGAAGCAGAAAATAGAGATAATCAATTTTCAAAATTTTTAAAAATACTGAGGAAATTAATGATAAACATTTCATTTGTTGAGGCTTTGGAACAAATATCGAGCTATGTGAAGTTCATGAAGGATATACTTAATAAGAAAAAGAAGTTTGTAGATAACGAGACTGTTGCACTCAGTGAAGAGTGTAGCATTATAATTCAAAAAAAGCTTCCTGAAAAACTCAAAGATCCTGGAAGTTTTACAATTCCTTGTGCTATTGGCGAAAGGTTTATTGGAAAAGCTTTATGTGATTTAGGAGACAGTATTAATCTTATGTCATTATCAATTTTTAGAAAGTTGGGGTTAGAAGATATTTGACCTACGATTGTAACTCTTCAGTTAGTTGATCATTCAATTACATATCCTAAAGGAGTTATAGAAGATATTTTGATAAAAGTTGATAAATTTATCTTTCCTGTGGACTTTATTGTATTAGATATGGAGGAGGATAAAGAAATTCCTATCATTTTAGAAAACCATTCCTGGCCACTAGGAGAGCTTTGATAGATGTGCAGAAAGGAGAACTAACTATGAGAGTTAGTGATCAAGAAGTTACATTTAATATTGTAAAATCAATGAGATACCCTGCAAAAGAGCAAGAGGTTGAATGCTTCAGAATGAATATTAATGAATATCTGAGCCATGAATATTTCAAAAAGATATTTGAAAGAGAATTTGAAAAGGAATATATGGAATATCAACATGAGGATAAAATTCAAGATGAATCTACGGAAGTGAGTAAAGAAGATTTGGATTTGGAAAAATTTTAAATGTTAGATCCTACAGAAAGTAATAAGAATTTGATTTCATCTATTGAGGAACCTTTTTATGGAACTTTTGCTTTTCGACTAATTCCCTTTGGATTATGTAATGCACCTACAACATTTCAAACATGTATGATGTCAATTTTTAGTGATTTAATTGAAAATGTGATTGAAGTCTTTATGGATGATTTTTCTGTGTTTAGAACTTCATTTGAAATATGTCTAAATCATTTAGAGAAAGTTATTGAACAATGTGAAAAGACTAATCTCGTATTGAATTGGAAAAAAATATCAATTTATGATTGCAGTAGGAATTGTGCTTGGGCATAAAATTTCAAAAAATGATATGAAAGGAGATCCTGCAAAAATTCAGGTTATGTCAAACTTACCTCCACCTACTAATGTAAGAGGATTTATGAGCTTTTTAGGACATGCTGGATTTTACATGTGATATATTAAAGATTTTTCAAAATTTACTAAACATTTATGCCAACTTCTGAAAAAAGCTATAAAATTTGATTTCAACTAAGATTGTTTAAAAGCTTTTGAAACTTTAAAAGAAAAGTTGATCACTGCTCCTATAATTTTTTCACCTGATTGGAAGAAAACTTTTGAATTAATGTGTGATACTAGTGATTATGTAATATGAGTTGTATGAGGACAGAGATATGATAAGATTTTTAAAGTTATATACTATGCTAATAAGATTCTTTATGATGCTCAGATTAAATTCACCACCACTGAAAGAAAGTTATTATTTATTATGTATGTTTTTCATAAGTTTAGGTCATATCTAATTGGAGTTAAATGTGGTGTGCATACTGACCATTCAACTATTAAATATTTGATGCAAAAGAAGGATGCAAAACCAAAATTAGTAAGATGGGTACTTCTGATGCAAGAATTTAATTTTGTAATAGTCGATAAGAAAGGGATTGATAATCAAATTTTTTATCATCTATCTAGGCTAGAACAAGAAATACTTGACACGAAAAAAGAAATTAATGAAACTTTTTATGATGAGCATCTTTATACTGTAAAGGGATGGGAAATACCTTGGTATGCTGATATTATAAATTATATTGTTAGTGGTATTTTATCATATGAATTAACAAAACAACAAGATTAGAAATCCATTCATGATGCAAAGTCTTATTTTTGGGATGACCCCTATTTATATAAATAATTCAAAGATTTAGTGATGAGACGATGTGTGTCTTACAAAGAAATTTAGGAAATTATTCAGAAATGTCATGATTCTGAATTTGAAGGATATTTTGGGAATGATAGAAATGTTCATAAAATCTTGCAATCTGGATTTTATTAGCCTACTCTATTAGAGATGATAATATATATATATATATATATATATATATATATATATATATATATATATATATATATATATATATATTAATTGCATTGGATTATGTTTCAAAATTGATTGAAGCAATCGCTTTACATCCATGTGATGTTCGGAGTGTTTCAANTATATATATATATTAATTGCATTGGATTATGTTTCAAAATGAATTGAAGCAATCGCTTTACATCCATATGACGTTCGGAGTGTTTCAAAATTTTTAATTAAAATTATTTTTACAAGATATGAAATGCTTAGAGTAATCATTATCGATGATGGATCTTGTTTTAGAAATACAACAATTGCAAGATTGATAGAAAAATATAATATAATGCATAAAATTACAACTGTTTATCATCCCCAGACAAGTGGTTTAACAGAAGTATCTAATTGTGAAATTAAGAGAATTTTGGAGAAAAGTGTAAATCCTAGCAAAATGGATTGATTTGTTTGATTAGATACTACATTATGGGTATACAAGACAGCTTATAAAACACCTATAGGTATGTCCCCTAATAGATTAATTTTTGGGAAGACTTATCACATGCTTGTAGAATTGGAGCATAAAGCTTATTGGGTTATTAAGGAATTCAATTTCAATTTAAAAAACGCTGGTGAGAAAATATTATTGCAATTGAATGAGATTGAAGAAATTAAGAATAAATCTTACGATAATGCTAGGATTTATAAGGAAAGAATGAAAGAATGACACGATCCGAAGATAATAAAAAAGGAATTTGAACCTGGACATGAAGTTTTATTATACAGTAGAAGATTGAAATTATTTCCTAGAAAACTGAAGTCTAGGTGGAAAGGGTCATTCAAAGTTGTAAAAGTCTATCCTTATGGAGCTGTTAATATTGAAGATCATAGGACTGGAAAGATATTTAAAGTAAATGGACACAGATTGAAACCATATTTGATGGTCAAAGATTAGTTTTTAAAGAAACTATAATGTTGGGTCACCTAGAATAAAGTATGCAAATGTCGGGCTGACAACATTAAACCAAGAGCTTTGTGGGAGGCAACCCATATTTATCATTATTTATTTTGTTCTTTTGAGTTTTTGTTTGAATTATTTTACATATATTTATATTTTTGTTTTCATAGAGTGTGTGTATTTAAGAAAAAAAATTAAAAAAACATCTTTATTTTCCTAGTTTTATGGAAGAATTGAGATTTTTTTATCGAAATCGAAAATGTGAATTTTTGGAACTAGCACATGATGCGCCAAATTGGTGCATGATGCATCGCATTCTAGAGAGCTGGTGCGTGATGCGCCAAAATCAATGCATGATGCACCTCGGCGACGAAAATGATTTAAAACATTTCAAAATGCGGTTTTTGGCAATTTTTGGCTGGTTCTTCTCCTTATAACTCCCAAAAACTAATTCTAAAATCCATTTTAAGAGGGAAAATGTGGGAGGAGTCACTAGATTTCAATTTCAATGACGTCCCTATCTAAAAATTCTGCTAGGTTTAGGATTTTTAACTGGAGAAAATTTGTCAGTTTCGATGTGCAAAAGTTGCATGATCGTGTTCTAGTGAAGAAGAGACTAATCAAAGAAAGAGAGTTTGTGAATTGAGGATTTAATACACTGAATACTCGAGTTGAAGAGATTATTGTGCAGTGATGTTGAGAAGTGCTTTGTTACATTATTTTCGTCGTAGTCGTCCCTGTAGTGAAAATTTTTTATGCAAATATACATGGAATCAACCAAAGATTTGTCTATGTACGAGACAGGTTTTTGCAATTCACTGCTTCAAGAATAAATGAGTTGTTTATGATTGAAAATTTGTCTATCAATCATTACTTGAATTTCACCCCTACGAGAGATAATATGAATGAACTCTGTCGGTACCTTATGGATAAGATGCAAATTAGGAGGCCAGAGATGATGGAAATGTAAGTTTTTCATAATTGTTGTTAAGTCCTACTTCTAAGGTATGTCACTTCTTTTTGACATCGAATTTACTTCCTACTATAAAAATCAGTACGGTAACTAAGGAGAGTGTTATTTTAAATTATTGTATTCAAACTGGAAAACCTATTGATATTGGAGCAATCATTGTGAAATCGGTTTTGGGTTTGATTTTGAATGGGTTTGAAATCGAACTTGGACATCCATCCACTATTTTTCTACTATGTAGTCAATCGCAAGTACCTTATGAGAGTTGGGAAAAAGTGTTTCTTTCTTGGAAGCTGATGGATCCAGAAGTCTATTTCAATTGTATTGGAATGGGATATGAAAACGATATGAATGAACTGATGGATCAGGAATCCTAGAATTCATCACATATTCAGCCTTACTTCAATTCTAATGCTCTTTTGAAAATGATCAAGAAGATAGAAAAAAGGTGCATAATCTTATACATGCAATTGCAAATATTTCTAAAATGTTGAATCACTTGGAATGGAGACTTAAAGAACATTTTGAGCATACTGGTTGAATTGAAGATGACTTAGTACGTATGTTGAAGAAATGTGCTTGGATTGGGGAGGATTCGAATGATGAGTTTCTTTATCGACCCTTCTACAACTTGTATGTGCACTACCAATCTACGGGAGATATCTAGGAGGACGAGGGTGAAGAAGATGTTTGAACTTAATCTATGAATGGAACGTTTTATTTAGTACTGCTTGTTTTAGTTGTTTGTTGTGTTGGATTGCATTTACTTTTATTATTGAACTATATCGATATTTGTGTTTGGAATTTTGATGTTTAGATTTCAATGTTAGAATATTTTGGTTTACTTTAAACAGTGAAATATATGTTTATTGGCTTGATAAATGTTAATTTGTGATAGCGCGAATTGTATATATAAAAGTGAGATTTGTGAAAGATGAATGTAAGAGTAATGTTTAATTATGCTTATAAGGGTTCATTCGAGTTAATTAGAGGTAGACTTAAAGCGGTACGAAGCAGATTTTCACAGAAAACAAAATCTGGAAAAAATAAAGCATTGGCACAAGATGTGCCAGATTGGCGCATGATGCGTCGGTTTACAGAGAGTTGGCGTCTGATGCGCCAAATTCCCGAAAACTCCAGATTTCCTAAAAAACCTCAAAATCGCATAGTAAAACTCTATTTTTACTGCTTGAGTTGTCTCCTACCTTTAAACCTTGACCTAGGGCTTCACATTGAGCGCGATAGAGAAGATTTCAAAGGCTAAAAATCATAGATTTCAACTTCTCTTTAGTAAAAGCTTCACTTTAACTTAAAAGTTTTTTATTTTCATCATGGATTTTTCCTACATTATAGAAAATCCAAAAGTTTGGATTTTTTGTGAAAAATCTTGAAGAAAACTCATGGTGAAAAGTTTCTTACTAAATAATCTTGCTTGGGGGGTTAGATTTTTTATTTTGTAATTTATTTGGATTTTGGTACTTAGCTAAGAGCTCTACAGCTAGTGGTTTGGGTCACCCTGCTCTGATTTTCACACTTTGTGAGCAGTCAGGAGTAGAGTCTCATAGAAATGAAGAAAGATTACAACCACAAAATCCTATGGGGAAGCATATGATTCAAAGAGTTGAATCATTTGTTGAATCTAGGGGTTCTTGCCCTGCATCATTAGAAAACATTATGGACCAATTCATGATTCAACAATTGGATATAGCAAATATTCAAAATCAGATTTGAGAGATTGGAGCAAGAAATGCTTATAATGTTGAGTATCAGTAGAGGAAAGTTCAACATGATATAGCTTTTGAGGATGCTATGGTGAGGTATCTTAGGGGTGAAAACAATGTGAAATTTCCTACTTGCCCCAGCTTTACTCCATATGCTCCTATTCATATGAAGAAGAAGAAGGAAGAAGAAGATGATGATGAGAAAGGCGATGAAGATTGATACTTTATGGAATTAGTTTATTTATTTTGTTTAGTTGCTTGATTATTTGTATGTTATTTGGATTTTATTTGGTTGGTATTTGAAACTGTAGTAGTAAAAATTTTAATTTTTGTGTTGTGGATTTAAAGTTGTAATAGTAATAATAGATTTTTACTTTTTCTATATGTTTAGTATTTTCAGTTTCTGTTTTTAAATTTCAACAAATTCTTTATAATATATTATGTCACATTTAATGCTTTAAAGGCTGTGTGTGTTTTTAAAGTTAGTACCTGTAGTATACCAGAGCTCAGTTTCATAGTCAGAAATCCTCTACAGGTTAGTTTTTATTTTCATGCATTTACTGTTTTCTTTTACCAATTGAATTTTGTAACATTTTTTTAAAATACTTAAAAACTTAAGTTTGGGGGAAAGAAAGTTTTCTTTTTTAAAAAGATGTAAACTAAATTTTATTTTTCCTTAAGTAACAATATTTTTAAAATTAATTTAACATGATCTGATATATTAAGATTAAACTTTAAATGACTATACTTAAGCTTATGAATATTATGGTAAATTTAGGTAAGAGTTTTTAATAATGAAGGTCAATTCTAATGTTAAAGATATTTGATACGATAACATAAGACTACATTTTTCTATTTAAAGTAAATGAAATTGTATTTTTGAAGTATTTAGAATTTTAGAGATTCATATAAGAAGAAAAGAATGAAACTTTATGAAAATCATAAACTAATATGAATTTATAAAGTGAAGAAAGGTAAGGAGTTTGACTTTGAGAAGAGGACAACGAAGTTCAAAACTATTACTGATTATCCAGATATAGTAATCCTCACTTGAAAAAGAAAAAGAAAAGAAATGATTGAAAAGATCCTAAAAGGAAAAACTAGAAAAGAAAAGAAAAGAAAAGAAAAAGAAAAGAAAACAAAAATAAGTGAGTAGATGCTTGATAAAAAAATGACTTCACTTGATGCGCCAAAAATAGCAAAATTTTGAATTTGGAGCAGAAGTAGCAAAAGGAACGAAATTTGGAGCCAAAACAGTGAAGTTTTGAATTCTAGTGCATGATGCGCCATATTGGCACCAAATGCGCCGAAGTGGTGCCAGATGCGCCAGATGTGCCAAAACCCATAACAACGCGATCTTCAGCAAAATAGCACATGATGCGTCAGATTGGCGCCAGATGCACCATTTGACAAAGAGTTGGCACATGATACACTAGATTTGGCATTAGATGCGTCAGTGACAACTTTTTATAGATTAGGGGGGTTCAAGACGAATTTTGCATAAATTTTCAAAGGGACACTTGCTTTAAACACCCCTTAAAATAATTCAATGTGTCTAGACACTTTAGAAGATTCTTTTATAAGGAATATGTCTCTTGGATCAATGAACATGTCTTTTGTATTCAAAAGAGTTGACTTTTCGATAGAATTTTGAAGTCTTTTTGGAGGGAGGCAGTCTTTAATAAAAGAGAAGGAAGTCAAAGGATTGAAAAAAAAAGAGGAGTTTTGGGCATGACGTGTGTGGCGTGAAGAATGAGAGTTAGAGAGAGAGAAAGTCAAGGGCTTGGAAATTTTCCTCAAGGATTGTAAGATGAGAGAGAAGATGAGATATTTCTTCATCATTACACTTCTAAGAGAGAATTGAGAGTGTTTGTAAAGAGAGAAAGACTTGGAGAGAACTTCTAGGACTTTGTTTGGGAAAGATTGTGAGATAAGTTATGTCTTTTAATTCTTTTCTTTGTAAACTTGTTTTTATATATGAAATTCATGTTTTGTCGTGTCATTCTTATGAATTCTGAGTAGTCTTCTTTATCATTCTCCCTACTTTAAGATATGGTTTTGTTAAGATTTGATTTTGTTTTATATGGTTTTAAATATTTATAGTTTAGATGATGATTTGAACTCTGATCTTCATTTACTTTTTGATCTGGCCAATTGAAATGTTAAAATGTGTTGAGAAACATATGTTCCGGAAGGGCTATGATTTCTACAACATGAGGAGAATCACATTTGATTTCATGAGAGAGTATTTCATCTATGGAATTGGTGCAAAGAAATGAGAAAATATACTTTGTTAGATGCATAATTAGATATTTTAAGGTGACAGATTAAATCCCCAATTTGGTGTAGTTAATTGGAAACTGATGCGAGATTGTTAGCCCTCAGAGGAGGGAGTAGTGGGAGCTCTGGAGTGACAACCATTATCCTTCTAGCCTAACCACGAAATTAGGGACCAAACTCTGGATTAGTCAATGTTCTTTATGCACTCGGAAGAGGGTAAAGAATATGATTGCTCTTATTTGACACAAAACAATATATATATATATATATATATATATATATATATATATATATATATATTCAAATGGTTTTAATTTCTTCACAATCCATATACTCATTGTAAAGGGAAAGGATGCTTTCTTAAATTTAAACTTTCCATCACAACATCTTAGTTTTAATTTTCGTAAATTTACATTTGAAAGTTTACCATTTAGTTTAGTTAACTTTGTCTTTCAACTGCATTTTAATTAATATTCACTTGTTACTTAATATTCAAACTTTGCACTTTACTTCTGTATTTTTAAAATAGTACATCATATTATAATCTTAAGAACTTATTTACATGCATTTCCAACTTTCTCTATGGGATGAATATCTAAGATTCCATTAGAACCCTTTATTACTTGAGCGATATGTATACTTGCATTATTTTTAAAAGGGATTTAAAGTTTAAAGAATATTAAAAGATAAAATTATTTTAATTGAAGTTATTTTGTTGGGATTAATTTGCATAATTGCTATTGTATCTGTCATTTGTATTTTGTAATATTGAAAAATATTTGCAAAAACTAATACACTAAATCCACCAGCATCAAGTTTTTGGCGGCGTTACCGAGGAAGTAACGGAAAGTAGAATAAAGTTATTTTATAATTTATAATACTCTTATTTTAAATACAAATAAAAAAGTTTTTGTAGTTTATTTTGAATATTTTTTAATTTAAAGTGTTTTTGCTTATTTTTAAAATTACTTGTTGTACCTGTTTATGCGTAGTGTAAGATCTGAAAATTTAGTACCTTATGATTCTAAGTTAGAAAAAACAATTAGAAAAATTCAAAAACAACAAAAAGAGATAGACCATATTAGCAAAATGGCTTGCAATGAGTAATGCTGGAAAAAAAATGAACATCATTAGAGACCTTTTAGAGATTATGCTAATCCTACAATAGATGAGATTCAATTAATTATACAAAACCATGTTGTAGCTGCCAATTCATTTGAGTTTAAACCAGTTATTATCCAAATGATTCAAAATAATCAGTTTGGGGGAACACCAATTGAAGATCCTAATTTGCACCTTGCTAGTTTTCTAGAATTGTGTGCTATATTTAAATAAGATGGAGTGTCGAGTGATGCCGTCAGACTTAGATTTTTTCTTTTTTCACTAAGGGATAGAGCTAAGATATGGTTAAACTCATTAGCATCCGGATCTATCAGAACTTGGGAAGATTTATCACAAAAATTTTTATCTAAAAATTTCTCATATTTAAAAACTGCTAAGCTTCGAAATGATATTTATAACAATCAGTTTGGGGGAACACCAACTGAATATCCTAATTTGCACTTTGCTAGTTTTCTAGAATTGTGTGCTAAATTTAAATATGATGGAGTGTCGAATGATGTTGTCAGACTTTGACTTTTTCCTTTTACACTAAGGAATAAAACTAAGATATGATTAAACTCGTTAACACCTGAATCTATTAGAACTTTGAGAGATTTATCACAAAAAAAATTATCTAAATATTTCTCACCTTAAAAAAATGCTAAGCTTCGAAATGATATTTTTAACACCCTTATGCTTTGAGCTGGAAATGCGAGCCATGATAGCCAGTTTGGCAAGGTGGACTATAACATCCCGATCCACCTCAAGAAGTTTCCATTAAGCTTATATGATTTACTAATGTTATCTTCTAAAATTGGAAAGACTTTGGATAAGGCCCATTTAGAGCCCAAAGTCTTTCGACTCTTTTTTATTGGGAACTGGTGAGCATAATCACCCTTTATATGTGACGATCTCAATATACGATATTTCATTAAATCATACATTTAATATTAAAATTTTAATCACTATGCTTTTAGTTAATTAAGATTAACATAAGAATTTTATTAATATATTTTACGGAACTCATCTTACTCCCAAGTTTCTAAAATGCTCAAGAAAGTCCCCATTGGAGCTTACATTCATTCTTGCAGCGGGCAAACGAAGCATAAGTGAATACTTGAAATTCTTAACTTGTATTACAACGAATTAAATTTAGATTAGTAGGATTTACTAAATCCTGTAAATATGAACTTAGTATATCTGAGATGGGCTAAACCTCAAGGACTATTTGACGAATTTAATAAACTCAGTTAAATCCTACGAAGTTGTTTAATAATTTAGGTGAGGATTTTAAAGATTATTATGCTTTTTTATAGTTAAAAAAATAATAAAAATTTTGATTACTTTATTATTTAAAAAATAATTATTTAATTTAATTTAAATTTTATTTCTCATTATATTAATTGATAATTAAGCTAATTAATTATTTAAAAAAATAATTAAGCTAATTACATATCATTTAATTATTTAATGTTAATCAATCATTAATTTATTAGTTATTAATTATATTTTTTGAGAATGTACTTTATATTGATTAGCTATCAAATACATTAAATTTTAAAATAAAATTTTTATTAAATAATTTAAAACAATTTATCTAATAATAATTAATTTGATAATATATTAATTTGAACTTATTTATTAGTCAATTAAATTAATAAAATTAATAAATCAACTATGCCATCTCTCCCTCTGCCCGAAAACCCTCGCGGCCTCGCCTCCGTCGCCACCGTTCTCCCGGTTTTGCTAAAAACCATTTTCTTCTTCTTCGTGACCGAACCCTTGCGATACAGTCGCAATTATAGCTCACTGGGAAGGAGACGGCGGGATCGCGGCGTACAGAGACCCGAAACTCCCATCATTCTTCCCCTTCCGCACTGCGCCTACCCGAAACCATGGAGGGAAATGAAGGAAGGTAACTTCATATCTTCTTTTTTGCGCGAATTGCCCTTTCCGGATTTACTTGGTCCGCTGATTCACAGGATCCAGTATATCCGGAATTTACGGCCGAAATGAGTAAAACACGGATTTATGAAATCTGCGGCTTTATCTTGTCCAAACTGACCGTCTGGCAGGATTTAGGTCAAATACAGGTTAAGTTCTGCTTTAAATCCGTTACGAGACAACCCCTTGAAGTTCTTCACTCTCGGATTTACTGAACAAGACTCACACCTTTTTCCCTTACACCTCGAATGCATGAAGAAGCCCCACAATGTAAAGTTGGCGACGGCGCCTTCGGTGAAGAAGGGGAAGGAAGGAGACGATTCTTTCGAGTTCTGCGAGGTTTGCAACCTGAACCACGACAAGGGACGCCGCCATCGGTACTTCCCTGCGCACGGTCGCGCTCTCGCCGACGCCCTATCCCGTTTTCAGAATAAGCTTGATGAACTACAATTTTTCGTCCGAAACCCTAGCTTTCTACGACCCGAGCACGCCGCCTTAAATCGCATCTGGTGTCTCTTTTGCGCGGTCGATATCAGCGAGATTGGCGGCCAATTCGTCTGGTAACACAAATATTCTCTGTTCATTTTCACCCGCTCTGATGAGGATTTGGATATACTTTAATTTTACAGCGGCAATGCTATCCCTCATTTGGCGAGCGAGGAACACTTTGGGAATCTAAAGAGGTTTCTTTGGAAGCATGGAAAAGGGATAGAGCGGATCGATTTATTTAGACTTTCTAAGGAAGATCTTCTGAAGGTGCTATCCTTTCTCTAGTGTTTAGTAGAAATATATGAAATTATGCACGGCTGATGGTGGTTATGTTTAATTGGAACTTGAGCTTGTTTGATGGTGCTTAAATGTGGTTTCAGTGGGAGAAGGGATGCGAGGCATTGAAGAATATTGCTTGCAGTTCAAGCGAAGGACCAATAGGACCAGTTCTGGAGCTGTCTAAAGATATCCAATTCCAGCATGAGCATAACTCTAATAAAATGGATACTTTTGATAATCATTCTATTAGTTCTTTTAGTTCAAATGTTTCTCATCCTGTTTTGCCTTTACAAAGATTTACAAATGAGAATTATTGGGTATGCCAACCAGATGGTAATGGCTTTGCAACTGCTGCCCATGCTGCTCATGCTGCTCATGCTGCTCATGCTGCTCATGCTGCCCGAGGTTCCATTCCTTTGTCATGGGGCATGAAGGGAAATGTGTCTTATGATCACATGATTGGCTTGGAAAGTGTAGCCAGACATTTAACAGGTAGGTGCATTTACTTTATTCTAATTTCATCCCAATTGTATATTTATGTTCAACGGTGTAGATAAGTCAGGTGCCCCACCTAACCATGTGGATATCGAAGGAAAAAGAGGACAACTGGAGACTGGAGTGGTAAACACTGTAGTTTTGTAAAATATGTGTAGTTTTTTTCTTTTTTCTTTTTTAAATGTTTGTGTTTACCTTTTTTCCCCCCTAAATCTTTGCTGTATTGTTAACATCAGCTTTTTCTTTCTATTGGTTTTTTATGCTCCACCTTTTTTTTTTGTTCATAATTTAGAGTTCTTTTAAGTCTGCTATTAATATTCCAGTGATTAGCTCTGCTATGTAATATGCTTTTTTTTTCTTAAACTTAGCCAGGTGGTTTGGTGAAAAGTTGTTTTAAATTTAGGCGTTTACATGCAAAGATTTTTTTTGTGCTTGGTCTAAAGTATATCTGGAGTTATTACTTCATTTTGTGGTTTATTTCCTTAGCACATATGTTGCAAAATTAGCTGCATTTGCTTTGCAGAGGCCCACTTTACATTGGGTTCTATATAGAGGAAACTAAATAACACCTTCATTAACCAATTTAACATGAGTAGATAGTTATAACTAGCGTGGGATTGGTTCGTAGGCCAATTTGCTAAAGTTGCTAATGATATGTCTGCAAATTTAACTTCATTTTTTGAGATGCCATAAAGCATGAAAATACACATGGACATAGTTGGAGTATTTTTTTTCCTAAAATGGTTTGTATAAAAAAGTCAAGCCTGAAGATCATGATAATTAATAATGCTATATGTGTCATATTATGCATGATAAGCATAATTTTCAGATATAATAGTTGATATCTATGAATTTGCAGCATGATCATGGAACTGATTATATGGAGAGCAATGGAGGTATCTAACGTCCCAAAAATATTTGTTTGTTCGAAATATTGTTACTTATTTGTGTTTTCTAGCACTTGAACTCACCTTAAGTATTGCTCACTTACTGGATGCAGCCTTGCAGATTCTCACTCAGATTGGTTTTCATTCTGAAGGATCTCAAGCAAATGTGTATACTGGTGGTTTGCCTCCCTGGTTAGAAATGTGCGATGAAAATGAGAAAAATCTTGTTAATTTTGGAGCAAATATGAATAACCGTGCTCCTTTAGCTCAAAAAGGGAAGTCAAAGAAGTTAAATCCTAAACGTGTTGGCGCTGCATGGGCTGAGAAGAGAAGGATTGAACTTGAGATGGAGAAAAAAGGGGAGATTGTCATGGACAGTGTTGATGACAATTGGCTTCCCAATTTTGGTAGAGTTTGGCAGGCAGGCACTCGCAAGGAATCTAGAAAAGAATTTGAGAGGGAAAATCATAAATTGTTCAAAGATGGCTTGCATTCAGAAGCATCATTCAAGCTACAACCATATATAAGTAAACGCATGGTAATTTAGCATCCAAAAAATATTGCACTATTATCTGTTATCTAAATAGCATCAATCAATTTGGCTATTTACATGAATTTTGTTGTTTTTCTTCAAATATGAGATAGTTGCTATTATTTGTAATTTGTATTTCCGGGCAATTACCCAAGATTATACATAAGAGGGTTCCATTTTGTAATTTTTTTTAATTTGAAATTTCTCACATCCATTTGAGTTCATACAACAATTATTCATTCATGCAAGGAAAAAAAAAAATAGCTATTTAAAAATTTAAAAATTTATTATATTTGAGGAAGATCATTTTCTTATGTCGAATGTTATGACATGATGGTAAATATTTGTTGTCTTAAGTACATCTTTATTGAAAATAAGTTGTTTTATTTTCATCCATACTATGATATTGTCTTAATTCATTTGCATTTCTTCAGCACGAAATATTTTTTTTGTACTTAATCAGTAATATTTGATGTAACAACATTTAGTTTTTGTGTGTCTAGATGGATGGTGAACCAGATTTTTGTTGAACATTATTGATAACTTCAAAGTTTTCCCTAAAACGGTTCTCAAGTATATATTCAAGCTCATTGAACATCACATGGTTGATTTAGTCTATCAGAGATTAATTCCTAGAACAAATTTGTAGGTACAACACAAATTTATAGTACACATGATTCCTTCAAAAGATTTAATTTCACAAGCCAGACCAATCCCAAGTTTTTATGTAGGGACATTTGTCTAGGTCTCTCTACCAAAATATACCACACAAAGAAATATTCCGTGTAAAGGAAATATCGACATATATCAACATAAAATAAAGACAGGAGGCACGATTAATGCAATGTGTTCTATGCATAGAAAATGTTTGTTGAAGGAAAATTTGCTAACTAACCCATGGAAATAACTGAAGTGATTGTTTGTTGTGGTGTTCGTACATTTTTTGAACAAAACATGCGAAGATAGCAAAGGATTTATGAACCACTTTAGTAGAAAATGTTTTAAACGAATGAAACCTTAAAAAATACCATGTTATTCAGTTAATACCAAAATCAAGTTGTATTACGTTGTACCTTTTTTATCCACTTTGAATATGCTATACAGTTGGGTATAACATATTTTACATCTATTACATGACTCTGTCTATTATATAAATGGTCAATCATATAATTTAAGCAATCAACCATACCACACAATTTTTCTTATTTTGTTTTAAATTCATATTAGGATTTGTGGGTTGAATTGTAGATAAACAAAATCTGATGGCTTGCCCCTTTTTGTGGGTTTTTTTGAACGTGTGGTCCAAGTATTACTATCATTCCTTTATGTTAGGTAGAGAGAGAGCGCCTCATTGGAGAGGGTTAGAAGTTAAGAGAAAGCCACAAAAGAGAAGGGAGAAAAGAGAAGAGAAAGGAGCCAAGGAAATTCAAGGAGCCTCCACGAGTGAAGATGACGAGGAAAAACCACTATCTCGTTCCTTCCTCAATTGTCTTATCTGAAACTTAAGGTTAACATTGACCTCGGTCCTCCTTGCAGTTGTTGATCTTTGGGTCATAATTAGGGATGTTACACATTGTCAAACTACAAGTTCATCTCTGTAGCGGATGATATAAAACCTAGTCAAATAAAGAGAATATGGTTAGAAAAAGAAAATTTAACATGTACCATGAAATAAATAATTCATTCTAATGAGACATCTTTGAGCAAGCATAGAGCCATTACTAAACAACGAATTGCCTTCATAAAACATTCATTCATATCACAAGATTTGGTATAAAGCACTAGTTTTCCCAAAAAAAAAAAAAAAGAAAAAAAAAGGATAAGGATTCTCACATTTTATCACCTATTTCCATCGTACTTTCCACATTATTAGAATCATAACTGCTTTTACAATACCTTGGTTATTAGTAAGGCTTAAAATTGTGCAATTCGGTATCGGTTCATTTTCTTTTTGTGAGGCAAGGTGTACTAAGCCTTAAGATATTTTCAGGTATAAGCCTTCAGATATTTTGAGGTATAAGCCTTAAGATAAAATCTAACATACACCATAAATAAACAATTTGTTCTAATTAGATTTCTTGAGAAAACCCAGAGCAACCATAAAATAGAAAATATTTTTCATAAATTATCCATTCATATCATAAGATTTGGTACAAGAATACTAGCGCTATGCTTAAAACAAGTGGACAAACAAAAGATTCTTACATGTCATCATATAGACCTTTTTTTTGTGTTTACATGTATTAACATTCTTCCAAGATACATGTTCATATCCATACAAATTTCTATCATACCAAGATCATTAGAATCATAAGAGGTATGGAAATACCTTAGTCATAAGCAAGCTTTGAAATTGTGATTCAAGATTAAATCATTAAATCAATAAACAATATGAAAAATAAAGCATTTAAAAATCATTTTCCTTAGGACTCAATTTTAAGTAACATCATAAAATTGAGCTCAATTTTCTCCCAACAGTGATTGAGCATAATCCGAATGTAATTCAGTACCCATAACCATATATATAAACATAATAATAAGCATGAAGTTAAAGATAAATAAGTTAACATTAACAAGAATTTTAAAATAACAAGTAAATATCATCTTAAATAAATTGGTTACGACTTGGGATTTAAATTCAAAAATTTCTCACATTTCCAACACTTGGAGTTTGGTTACAATCATCATCGGAGATTGATTTTTTTCCACCCTTATGCATACGCCTCATTAAGCTTTGCATGTGCTTCGACCTGAGGCACACCTCAAATTATGTAATTTTAAGAAACAATCATAAACTTCTTTAATTATATTAGAAAATATCATGTGATGGTAGGCATAGGCATATAATTGATAAGGTAACACAAAGTATTAGCGGGCAATCAATAATAAAGAGAATCAACATGGATGTGATATGTAAATCAATATGGTAGGCATATGCTTAAAAAACACCAATCATATTCATTTTTGCACATCTTAAATCATGTAAAATCAATTATAATGCAAAATGAATGAATCCTCTCACACACATTCTGTCAATAATCACTTTCATATGCATAATGAAATCATACAACCATGTAATCTTGCATTAGAACATTATCACTCACGGTATAAAAATAAAAAGTTATTCTACAAAATTAAGTGAAGATCCTCATTAAAGCTTAAATCAAGGTTACCTTCTTTTTGAATGTTTACCACTCTTCTCGACTCTTATACAAACTCTTAATTAGCCTCCAAGCAAGCTAAGCTAGCCATTCTCACTGCTTAAGCATTGGACATAGATCCCTATCACTTCATGAACTAACTTCTATTAAGAGAGATCATATGGCAAGCTACAAGCGTTTATCTTTTTTTTAATTATTATTTAAATCACACATTTATATGTCATGTCAAAGTCGTGTTCTACACATGTCAAATTCGTGTCCATGTTCGATACGTAGAGAGGCTCATCAATGCTTGCTCTGATTAACTTTGAGATCAATTCAAGTGGCAGACATGCTTGAAGGAGGAGCTAGAAACATTGTGAGAAAACCACGCGAAGATCCTAGCTGCTGTCTCTAGTTCCAGCGAAGCAGTGATCTTAGGTCGAAACCCAACACTAATAATTGGATATGGCAACTTAGAGATGCGAACTATGAGGCGGATGATATGCTCGATGGGTTTGGGTACATGAATCTTAAACAACATGTGACCACACTAAACATGGAGGAAACCAAAAAATATTTTGCCAACATGAACTTCTTGTTTAAAACTGCTGGTAAACTTTGCAAATTTGGCGAATGGAAAATTTGAATTGATCCCAATTTAAAGTGGCTGGAGGAGGCTGTGTAGAAACTCGATAAAGTTTCAGTTGAGGTTGGTACTTTCCTTCGTCCTGTAGAAAATGTGAAGCAATGTGCTAGAGCCATCAAATGGCGGAGCTTAGTGGTACGGATTGGGCATTTTGAGGAGGTAGTAGTGGACGAAGAGGCTGATCTTCTATGTGATTTGAAGGTCATGACAGAGGAGAGGTGATAGTTTTGGAAAACGGTGCCTTTTATGGTGCTCTCGATGGGGAGGATGACACGATTTGCATGACCACTTTCCACGAGTGATTACTTCGGAGAAATAGGTGATATCGAGATCGGGTCAATTCCTCGCAAAACATGTTTTAAAAATAGTGAAAACACGTTTTCCTATTTTTAAAAACAATAGAGAAACTTTTTAAAAACAAAGTTAAATACAAAAAAAAAAGTAAACAAATGTGGTTTTTTTATTAAAAGAAAAATAAAAAATATTAAATGAAAAAATGGTTCAAACAGACTCTAAGCAAATAATTTTTTTATAAGTGCAGGTTTAGGTTTAATATTTTTTAGGATAAATGTACCCCTAATATGTTTTGAGATTGACATAGAAAATTTCAACTAGTATATATTTTATTTTCAACTATGTTGTCAGGTGATTATGATGTTGGGATATTACATTTTTTTCATTATTGAAAACTGATTATTATTATGATATAGTTTTTATTTTTTATTCTTAATTAGTATCTTGTATTTAATTTTATTCATTGATAAATGATCATAAATTATTAATTTAGTTAGTTATCTTTAAGGTAAATATAATTTATGATATTTTTTAATAATTAATCATATTTATTTGGGCCTATTAGATTATAACAACTATCCCCACACTATTTTTAATTATTCTTTGATTTTATTCTATAATTATGTATTTCCTCTTTTGGTTTATTCTGTTTTAATTTCTTTCCCAGTTATTTTATTCTGTTTTTTATTACTTTCCATTATCTTGTCGATTGTAATTGGGTTTAAATATCTCTCTTATCAATAAAATTATGCTGATTTATTCTAAATCTCAACATGGTATCAGAGCATAAACCTAATGTCACTAGCCCCGACGTCCGGTTCCAGCAGCTGCTGCTTCCACCTCCTCTTTCTAGCCGATAGCCTTCCCTGTTGGATTCAACGAAATGCAGGCATTCCATAAGGTTTTCTCCCGTCTCTGTCCTCAGGTTTCTCCCAATTCTGCTGCAAAAGATCAGCGTCTGTCCACAAAATTCTACCATTCTTCCTCCAGGGAACAGAAGATTTGCCGCTTTTTTTACAGGGTCCAACAAACAGAAGATCTGCTACCAAATTTCTATTCGCCAAAGGACTTCTATTGCTGCCAGCGGACTTCTACTTCCTGGATAGGATTCTGCCGCTCTTCCTCCGGTGAACGGAAGACCTTTTTGATGTTATGCTAAAAGTATCTTTGGGTTTTCTTACCTGCAATTTTCGCTGTTGTATTCGTTTGTCATGATTCTTCCAAAATTAATCAATGACATAGAACCACAATAACATATCTTTTGGCTCTGTCAGAATTATGGTTGATTCTTTCAATAAATCACTCTCAAAAGACATTTTTGATTTCACTGGAGGATCGACTCCAACCTCCGCTCCCTTGCAGACCTTAGGATTAAAAGTCAACATAAATTCTTGATCACAACTCATATGTTGAATGATAGTAACTTCCTCCAATAGTCCCAAGCGGTGTATTTGTTCATCAAATGACACGGAAAGTTCTGTCAGCTCACATTATGATTTGCGAGCCTCCAAATACCTACCCATCATATGGAGTTTGGGAAGTGGTGAACTCTATGGCCATGTCATGGTTGATCAACTCCATTGAGACTTCAATTGACCGCACATACATGTTCCTTCCATCTGCTAGTGCTCATTAGGCAGCTATCCGTGATATATACTCAGATGTAGGAAATTCCGATCAACTCTGTGAGGTATGTAATAAGATCCGAAATTCAAAACAGGGGTCAAGGACAGTGACCCAATACCATAATGAACTAGTTACTTTATGGATGAAATTCAACCTGTACTACGACTACACCTGGGATTCTTCTGCCGACTTATCCCCCATCCAGAAGATTGTAGAAAATGATCGTATGTTCCAATTCCTTGCTGGTCTTAACAAAAACCTTGACGAAGTTTGGGGCCGTATTCTTTGTCGGGATCTTTTTTCTTTAGCTTGAGCTGCTTTTATCGAGATTTGTCGGGAAGAAAGTAGTAGACTTGATATGCTCAACACTTTCACACCTTCAGCTGAGTTTTCCGCCTTAATCTCAAATAACGCTCAGCCATAGCGGACTGATAATCCTACTTGTGATTACTATTGTCACAAACCCAATCACACTCTGGACAAATGTTGAAAACTTCACTGTAAGCCGACATACAAACCTTTATCCAAATACTCTGCTGCCAATGGACTCACGGCAACGGCCAAACAAGACTCGACTCAACCGACTCCTACTCGGAACATGCCAGATTTCTCTGTCCCTAAAACACTAGAGGGAGCAATTAATCAAATTTCTTGGAGTCAGTCAAATCTCTGTGGGTCTATTGACCTCCCATGTTCGATATGGTACTCTTCCTATGACTCTTATAGTTTATGCCTCCTTTAGTCCATTAGTATTTGATTTTGATGCCACAGATCACATGACTGGCTACTCGCAAACTTTCTCGACTTAGTACTCGTGCTCTAGAAAAGAAAATCCGTTAGAATTGCCGATAGATCCTATTGCCCTATTGCTGGTAAATTGTTAATTGTACTAACGACAAATCTAACTCTAGAATCTATTCTACATGTTCCCCGATTGCAATGTAACTTATTAGCGGTCAGCAAGTTGACAAGTGATATCATTTGTGTGGTTAATTTCTCTATGATCATTGTGTTTTTTAGGATCTTCGTTCAAGGAGGATGATTGGAACTACTAAGAAGATAGCTGAACTCTACTATTTTCAAGAGGAAAACATAGAGAATGAAGAAACCGCTCAAAAGTTGTTACATATCTCGATTCATTAAATGTTTCATTATGTTATTACATTGTCGTTTGGTTCATTCTAGTTTTTAATATTTGAAAAATTTGTATCCTCTAACATTTTCTAATAAAAATCTCTTCAATTTCAATTGTGAGACATGTCAGTTAGTCAAACATGACCGAGTCCATAACCCACCTCACACTTACACACCTTTCGCTCCTTTCTCCCTCATTCATACTGCCATATGAGGACCTTCTCGCACTTCCAACTATAATAAACAGTGGTTCTCGACCTTAATTAATTACCACACTAGAATGACTTGGGTCTACATGTTAAAAGACAAATCAAAATTCACTATGGTCTTTCAAAACTTCTATACTATTGTTTTAATTCAATTCAAAACTTCTATTCAGGTTCTTCGGATCGACAATGATCGTGAGTTTTTCAACTCTATTTTGAGTGAATTCTTGGTAAGTAAAGGTATCCTCCACCATAGTTGCTACATGAACACTCAACAAAAATGAAGTAACCGAGAGAAAAAACCACCTTGATGTTGCTCGCTTCATTATGTTTCACTCCAATTTCCTGAAACATTTTTTGAATGATTCCATTTTAACCACCATCTATCTCATAATTAGAGTCCCCTCCAAAATTTACAAGTTTCGCACCCCTATAGTCGTCTTAATGTCATGTTTTCCTGCCAATCGAGTCTTCACTTTAGATTACAAAATTTTTGGATGCACTGCATTTATTCGGAACACTGCCCCTACTCGGAGCAAACTTGACCTTAGATCCATAAAATGTATCTTCCTTAGTTACTCCGCAACTCAAAAGGGGTATCGATGCCTTGATCCGACCACATGAAAAATCTATGTGAGTATTGATGTCTCATTCTTTGAAAATTTAGGGAGCTTAAGTTCCCCGATAGTCCCATATCTTACTCCTATGGATAATCCCCCATTTTTCTTACCACTAAGGAGTACCCTGTTTCGTTGAGTGCACCATCTCCTCCTCACATTGTCTGTGCCTACACTTGGTGCACCCGCTCCAATGCTACAACGCAGGAGCCTGCTACCTCTTTACAGGGCATTGACTCTACTCCAGGTGATATCCTCAGCACAACCCCTCTGAATGAGGAGGTGAGTTTCCAAGTAAGGTATGCAATCAGACATGCTTCCTCTATCCTATGACAAAATATGTGTCTTTCCACAGTTTATCGCCGACCTACAAAGCATTTGCTATTGCTCTGATGGACCATCAGATCCCTGCTAACATTGAGGTTGCTCTTGATGATCCAGCTTGGAAAACGACAATAATGGAGGAGATGAATGTTCATCAGTGGAATCATACGTGGGACGTCGCAGACCTTTTTTGGGGTAAGACAACTGTAGGGTGCCGATGGATTTTTAGCACCAAGTTCAACTCTGACAGATCCTTTGAACGCAACAAGACAAGATTGGTCGCCAAACGATACTCGTGGAGTTAACTATGAGGAGACTTTTGCTCCAGTGGCTAAGTTAAACATTGTTCGGGTTCTGTTGTCACTTGAAGTGAATATGGATTGACCTTTATTTCAATTATATATCAAGAATGCATTCTTGAATGGTGAGCTGGTAGAAAAGGGGTTCATATCTCTCCCTCCGGGTTTTGATTCAACTGTTTTTAGAGGACAAGTGTGCAGGCTACAAATGTCCCTTTATGAGCTAAAGCAGTGCTCAAGAGATTAGTTTGACATGTTCACAAAGGTGGTCGGAGGCTATGGTTTTACTTAGGCTTAATTGGAACATATCCTCTTCTTCTGGCACTCCTCCAATGGTCAGGTTTGTTTATATTGACGATATTGCTCCTACAGGTAACGATCTTCATCCATTGGAATCTTTAAAATACATTCTTGCTTTGTCATTCGAGATGAAGCATTTGGGATTTCTCCGACACTTCTTAGGCATGGAAGTGACTCGGTTTTCTTGTGGAATTTGTCTATCTCAGCGCAAATACGTAATTGACTTCATGATAGAGAACCACCTTCTATTGTGCAAACATGTTGCTATTGTTATGTATCCTTATAAAAAATTATCCGACTTTCCCAATGTTGTACCTGTCAACAAAAGTCATTACCAACGCATTGTGGGAAAACTAATCTACCTGGCTCATACTTGCCCCGACTCATGTCACGCAGTTGGATTAATGAGTTAATTCATGCATGACCCCTAGGGGCACGACCTCCAAGCTGTACAGTGAATTCTCCACCACTAAAAGGTACACAGGGTTCAAGTTTATTTTTTTTCCGCCACACTTTTCGGTCTGTTATTGATTATACAGATGCTGATTGGGTCAGATCAATTCATGATCAACATCCGCCTTGGGGTAGTGTTGCAATTGAATTCTGATCCATGTCCTTATGAATTTGTGAAGCTCTCTGGCTACGCATCATGCTCTGTGAATTCCGTATGCCAAGCTCTGTCCCGCCTCGACTATTTTGTGATAATAAGACTACAATCAACATTGCTTACAACCCAGTCTATCATGATTGTACTAAACATGTGGTGCTCTTCATCAAGAAAGAAATTGAGACCCGGGAGATTTGCGTTCCGTTCTCTAGTGGTGAACTAGCGGGCATCCTCACAAGAATTTGTCTCGCTCTTTATTCGATGACTTAAAGTTCAAGTTGAACATGACTGACATCTATGCTTCAACTTGAGGGGGACTATTAGATTACAATGACTATACTTACGCTATTATTACTTATTATTTGTTTTTTTCTCTAATTATGTATTTCTTCTTTTGTTTTATTCTGTTTTAATTTCCTTCCTAGTTATTTTATTATGTTTTTATTACTTTTCATTAATATACCTATTGTAATTAGGTTTAAATGCCCCTCCTATTATTGAAATTATGCTGGTCTATTTCAAATCTCAAGTGAGTCATTTAACCAATTTTTGTTATTCTCCATTGTTTTAATCAAAGAAGTTCATTAATCACATCATTTTGGAAAGCAAGCTTAACAACAATTTTGTCTGGCAGCTAATTGCTTTGTTTTTTTTTCTTTTGGCAGGATGAGCACTTGAAACAAGCTCATTGGGATTCTTCATTTTGTTTCTAATCAATGAGTTGTGCATTCGAGCACAAAATTACCTTCACATTACATCATAATAAAGCACATCGCTATAAAAAAATTACACTGCAATAAAACATTAAATAGCATTGCCTATGGATATCTTAAAATCATAATATAATATCATAACTTCTTTCCTTTACCAATTCTAAAGTCACCGTGTCTTTGCCTATCCTTGGTTGCAGTAGCTAGCTCCTCCTTGACGGCTGAAAACCGCAGTCTATGTTTTCTAAGCATCACTTTCTTTAGTTGTTTTCCACTCACTGAATCCTCATCGATTGTTGAGAAGCATACCATGAAATAGTGATGCCCATCTTCCATGAAGTTGGATTCACCTTCCTTTTATAGAGAGAGAGACAGATATTTAAAGGGAGGGAGGGATGGAGTTTAACTAGTTTTATACTGGGATTATTCAATATCAAAACTTGAATTTGGGAGGGAGGAGTTCAGTCCCAAAAAAAAAAGTAATTTGCCATCTGCCGATGAAGGGATGGCGGTTGAATGCATTCTTTTTCAGTTTTAGTGTATAAAAATTACAACCGGGTACGAAAGTTTCTGCCTGAAGTCAGGACTAAGCGAATTCTTTTTTTGATTGTCAGTACATTTAAATATACGGATGTCCATGACATGAGCTTGATTTGATGAAAAATTATAGGGTGATTCTGTATTAACTATTGAAGCATTAAAATTCAGAATCTTAATGTTCTTATTCCCATTATGGCATATTACGCTGTTTCACGACATTTAGCAGAAACTAAAGGTGTTTTATGTATATTAGGCCACTATTAGCTCTAAATTGACGATATTTATGCTTTTAAAGCATTTACAATCATTTGATTTCAATAGCATTATGGCACATTATTTCATTATTTATAGCAGTTACCCACTATCCGTGAAACTCCATAGATTATCAGGTGTTGGGTAATGGCAGGCCATTTTAAATTGCCCGCACTGTTTTGCAGGATGCGCAGTTAATATTAGGAAAAATCATAATCTGTTTTTCTAAAAATTGCAATCATCTGCATTAGATGGCTATTTTTTAGCCTGAAATTCTTTTTATGATGCAATTTTCGTGCTATATTACTTGTTCTTCTTGAAGACGCCTCTCTTGTACTTTCATTGCAGCGAATGGACTCTTCCAGCAAGATTGAAATAGTTGATCCATTTATAGAGCAGAAGTGAAGATTTTGAGTCTGACAAACAAGAAATGTATATAAATCACATCTATCTTTACTTTGGATAAAGTTCGCCATTGACTCAAGGGTGATTTGTTTTTTGCCACATGAGGTAAACTGCTTTGGTTAATTATCATGTCTTCCTTTCAAGTAGTGCAAGATAATTTTTGATGAAATTACATGTTTGAAATCTTTCCCATGAATGGAAATTTATAATATTTTCTTAAGCCTATTATTGTGTTAACAACCAATTGTGACAAAGCCCTGTAGGTAATATTATACTAGGGCATTTATTTAAGTTGGTCAAGACTATAGTTGGCTGTTAAAGTACCTTCTCAATGCTGGATAAAAGGCTTAAATTAAAAAACTATGCATGATATTGTACTGCAGTGCTCCGGTGTTTAAATGACTGAGGATACAATAATTTCAAGGAATTTTTTTTTTATTTTTTAAGAAAAAATTACATTCATACCACACATTTCTTATCCATTTACATTCCTAACACTCAAAGTTTGATATTTACATTTAGAACACCTTGGTGCCGTAAAATTATGCATGAAATATGTATCACTTTTAAAAAGTGATTGTGGTAAATTTTGTGTTTACATATATCAATATGTTGTAAATGATCAGTTTTTAAATAAAGAATTTCCTACCATTTCTAATTTTATATTGAAACGTGCTGTTTGAAATAATAGTATCTGTCATCGGAAAAATTATTTCATACGGACAGCGCATGCATCCGATCTCAACCGTCGATCACAACAAAACTGTATTTCGGTGGGTCCCATTTTTTTTAAGGAAAAAAAAAACAAAAAAAGTTATGATTGACAGCTGAGATCGGACAGCGCATGCATCTCTGTCTGCACTGCCGTGTCTACGCTGTCCGTATGAAATAATTTCTCGTCTCATTGATAGTGATTTATGAACATTAGGTTTATGATCTTTATATAACTTAGTTTAAAGCCTTAGATGTGTTAGAAAACTTATGTTTGCGCTGTTGATTGTTGATAAAAACATTATTATTCCTTAATTTGTAGGTAGTTTTTATTTATATATTTTGATAATAATTAATATGCCCATGGTGTTTGTCCAGTAATCATAATTAATTAATTAATTAATTTTAATTAGTTTTTATTTGTGCGGTGTAGTGGAATCGAGAAGTTTATCCTAAACTAGGTTTAGTAAATTTTTGGTCGCAATCGCATTCAAAATCTTCGACATCTACCCGCACATGCTGCGACCAAAACTTTTAATTATTTAGCAGCCGCACGGCGTCTCAATTTTATCCAGAAGAGCTTAGATTTCAAATCCTTTTTTTTTTAATTTCTTAAATAATCAACAAGAAATTATAAAATATATTAAATTAATTTGTGACAAATAATCTTCTCGACAAATATTTCACAAAAAAAATTTCTTTAGCATGTCATTGAATTTTTGAAATTAGGGCCGCAAAATAAGTTCATTATTTGCGAACAGAGTTAGCTCATCTGACCCATCAATAAACAAGTCAAATTTAGCATGAATTCAACTCGATTGAATTAGAACCTAACTTGATTTGCACGTCAAAAAATATTTTAAGAGTACTTCCTTAGGTGATTTACGGTCATGATATATTTCAATTTCTTTTTTTAATTTTAGGTGGTGTCCACCGAAATACTTCTTGACCGTAGATCACCTGATTTACGGTCAGGACCGGACACCGCATGCAGATACATGCGGTGACCGTCTGTATGGAATAATTTTTCCCGTTGAGAAACTATTGCATACGGACACCGTTTGGGGCAGCTTATAAGTGCGGTGACGTTTTTAAAAAAGCCGCATAACTGTTTGGTTTGAACATTTTTGAAAAAACTGCCTGTCGCGTTTGAGTTTTTTACACTAAACACAATCCGCGAGTCGACCCATGAACAGCGTTTCAGGATAAGCTGTTTATCCTGAAATGCACAAGCTGCTCCAAACAGACTCTTAATGTTAATCAAACTTGAAATGCACAAAATTACTGGATATGGCCATGACAACTCAATAAAACTATAGTTTAATAGGATCTAAATTCAAAATATTAAATTTGTATTTATCTTTTGAACTTGTACCAATAATATTATTATTTTATTTTGAGGTAGAACAATAAATCAACAACAATGTTTCTTCGATAAATATCCCTGACTTTAAGAGTACTTCCTTGGCTGATTTATCGCATTCAGTGGATTGATTCAAGCATTTGATGATCTGTTGAACCAAATTTATGATGGTGATCACTTATAAACTCCACCCTGATAGGGGCTGTCAAAAAAGCTCGTTGTTCACGAACAATTTGTGTTCGATTCGCCAGGGAGTTCGTGATTGATTTGTTCGATAAACAAACGAGACGAACACAAGCATTTTTTTTCGTTCGGTTTATAAACGAACAATCACATGTTCGAATTGTTATTATTAGAAATATAAAATAATTTAAAATAACTATATATGAAAAATTATCATATTTTAAAAATAATTCTATACTCTATAAAAATTTAAGATATTCTAAAAAAAAATAAATCCTATAAATTATAATATATAATAAATTATTAATTATATCATGTTAATATTAGTTGTATAAACATTAAATATTTATATAATATAAGTTAAATAATTAATGTAATATATATATATATATAAACCCTAAGCCCCATTACCACAACTGACCTCCCATTCCCTTCTCGAAAGCTTTAGGTTTCGACCGCCTCCCCTTCTTCTCCTTCTTCTCTCAAAATTGCGAAAAGCTTTCAGCCACGAGAGCTTAGTTCATCGTTTGTGTTCGTTCTCTAATCTCTACTTCTATTTGTCTTCGATAAATTTTCTTTGTCCTTGGTGAGTCGCCAACTCGGCGTTGGATCGACTGCTCGGTATTCATACTTGGTTGCATGTAAGGCTATCGAGGTGTCATCTTTGAGTATCTTTTCTCTAATATTTCATATTTATCTTCAGGCTTTCCTCTAAGCTTAAATTTTCTTATATTTATTTTAGATTTATTTTGTTTTTTTTGAGTGAAACTTAGTATTTGAAGCTTTTGGGTGTGAAATCTCACTTATTGTCTCCATATCTTAATTTTTTATGAATAAGATATGACGTTATGGTTTTGTTGTGAGCCGTTTTTTTTAATTTACAAGTTTATTAAAGCTATGATAAAATAAAATTAGGAGGAATATGTCAAGTGTATTTTTTTATTTGTAATGTATTTTTAAATTATTGATTTATCACTTAATTGTTTTATAATAATGATTTATATTTTTTTAAAGAATTCGAGTTTGAAGCATTAAATGTATATTTCATTTGTAACTTATTTTTATAAAGTTATAATAATATAGTTGAAGAAATAATATTTTCTTTTAATAGAGGGGCGTTGATTTTTTTTTTTTGGTATTTGAGAGTTTTTTTAATAAAGAGCACAGACTCTCATTTTATTTCATAAAAAAAAAATTACAAAACCTTGAAAGAACCCCACACACACTACAATCACAAAAGAAAAAAAAAGGATCATCTTTCCAAAAAAAAAAAAGAAAAAAAAATACTACTCAAAACACTCACCAAATACACCATTTGACTAGACATTCAAAATTACTAAACGATTAAGATCATTGGGTAAAATATTAGATACAAACGGAGAACTCAGAAGAGGTCCTCACTCAGTAGCCCAATCAGCAACCGCATTTTCATCTCTCTTAGTGTGAGACCAATAGATATTAAGGTATTTAGTCATGAATTTGATCTTCTTAACCTGCAAATTAAGGGTTCGTTTGGGGCAGCTTGTGCGTTTCAGGATAAGCTGTTTATCCTGAAACGCGCCGGCCCGCGGCCTGTGTTTAGTGTAAAAACTCAAACGCAGTTTCGGATAAGCTGGTGAAACGTGCGAACCAAACAGTACGGCTGCATTTTGAAAATGCCGCCCGTACTTATAAGCTGCCCCAAACGGACCTTAATACTCTAATGACACATCATATCAGAACTGCACATTTTCCAAAAAGTAATAGAATTTATTTCCAAAATAATATTATTCCATCTCATTTTTCTCACAAGCATCAAACAAAAAACAATAAGATCAGCCTCACCCTCAATCGAAGAAACAAGTAAATCAGGGGCAACAAACCCATATAAAACAACACCATTCCAGTCCCTACAAACTCCACCAACTCCTGCACAGTTCATTTTCCAACTCCCATCAGAATTAATTTTAAGGGAAGGAGCACAAGGTTTGATCCATCTTTTATTGCAATAAGAACTAGCAACAATATTAAAGGAAATAGAAAGATTAATAGCAACATAAATCATATATCTATTAGTATTCTCTTTTAAATTATTCATAGAAAAACTTTTATAAATATAAGAACAGATCATCACAAAAGTCTTCATGGATGTAAAACCTCACCATTATGCTTAACAGAGTTCCTAGAAACCCAAATAAACCAAAGCACAATAGAATGAATGTTAGTTAAGAAATCATGCCTTTTACTTTTCCAATCCTCAAAGATTTCAGCAATGGTATTTTAACCATTATAAACATCCATTCTAAAATTGAGTTCAAAATTACTTTTCCAAATATTACTAGCAAAACTATAGGAAATAAAAAGATGTATGAGAGTTTCCTCATCATTATTGAAAACATAATAATTAAGTTTATTATCATTTTAACAATTCAAACAACATAAATAAATTTGAAAGATTTCGAACAATTTAAACAATTCAAATAATTCAAAAAATTCGAACAATTTGAACATTTCAAACGTTTCAAATTAAATTCAAATAAATCAAACCAAACACAAACAATAACTTCACGAATAATTTTGAATATGAGCATATTTTAAACACACTTAATTTCAAACGAAGCGAACACGAACACAAACTATGTCGTTCTTGTTTGTTTATTTACACATCTAAGGATATCTTAAAATAAATTTGGCGTGATTTTTGCAAAAATTTTCAGATAAAAGTACATAGTTTAATTGTTGAATCTAAATTTGTCCGATTATGCCCAAGACATAGAGCTTAAAGACCGAGAGAAATGAAAAGATAAAAGAAGAGAGAGAAAGAGGAAGAGGAGAGGAAGGCTTACCCCGCCCGTGGTAAATGGGGTGGTCTCTGGCTTTTTAACCCCTTTTATTCCATAGAAAATAGTGGTTGCAAGAAAGGGGAAGAATAATTACTCCCTACGTTGAGTGGCAGGAGAGCCCAAGGACACTTAATACATGCTATGAGTCTTTTATTTATAATAAATAAAAAGGGAAATACAATATTACAATTTTAACTTTACTTTATATAGGATAGTATAAGATATTTTAGCCTTCGTATCTTGGATCGTCAGATTGTCTCAAAATCCATGTAGACCATTTTTGTGTACATATTAAGTTCATAAATTTATTTGTTTTTTTATAGTGACAACTGCGATAAATCCAAGAAAATTTATAAGATAAAAACATGAGCACATGAATCATTAATGATATTCCATGATAGTTGATTAGTCGCTAAATGAACTCCTGAGATAATTTGCCCATTATCCCTTATGGAGCTTGTCGCTGCCAGGTAGGGGATCATGTTCGGGTACTAGAAGAATTTGAGTATGTCAATTGAGGTTCGGTCGGATAATCTTAGTGTCCTGGTCGATCACCTTTGTTTGGTTGATAGCTTTGGGTATAACCGATTGATCTTGGGGACACGTCTGATTATTTGTACTTGTTGAACCAGCCTGACGGTCTTGGCGCCACGACCGACCACTTTTGTTTGGTCGAATGGTTTGTGAGTTTAGTCAGACAATCTTGGTGTCATGACTGATTGCTTATATTATTCCAAGTAGTTTATGACGTAATCAATATATGTTCGGGGCGTCGAAGTGGGGTTCTAGTCCTTTGCTCGGGTGGGTCCTAGTCACTTGATTGCACCTCGGATTTAGATTTGGTCCCGTATCTATGGGAAGAGGTCGCCTAAACTCTTCTTTGGGATGATTGTCGACGTACCCTTAGGGGTGCTTGTCGCTATTGGGCAGGGAACCACCCCTTGGTTTTTTCTAATCGAAGCTACAAGACTTGAGCTCATGAAGAGAAAAGTTCTCCGACTAGCCCTTATTACCGATTTGTTGTCTATGATGTCGTTGTCGATTATCTTTTACTTTCCACCAAGTGGACAACTATGGTGTCGCTGTTGGTTGTCTATATTTTCTATCAATCCGACATCTATGATGTCATTCTCAGTCATTTTTTTAGTTTTTACCGATCGGGACGTTCTTGGCATTGTTATTAGGTTTGTTATCTATGTTTGAGTTCCCCGGGTGCCAAGCGGCTTCCAAAATGTTTGTGCTCCCTGAGTCTTGAATTAGTTTCACACATTCAACATTCCAAAATTATAATAGACATGCGCAATAGAATAAGGTCTAAGAAAACAATACGATTATGCACTAGACAAATAACAACTTATCGAACACCGTTATTGATGTAGTAAGAAAACTAGGGATTTTAACCCGTTGCTGAAGCATTTATTGATTAAATTATACTTTAAGGATAGAAGGACAGATCTTTTGTATAGTCATGTTTCTTCAAAATGGAATAAAGTTTTTTTTTCGGATCAAACTTGATTAGAGATAAAATACAAATTTCTGTAAATGATTTTAAATATTTGCGCTTGAGAGTAATTATCGTATTTATTTAAAATACTAGATATAAGAAGATTTTCATTTGGAATCTCATACAGATTTAGTTATAAAATCTACGTAAAATCAAAGTGTGGTGTGTGTGCGTGCATGCGTGCGTGCGTGCGTGTCTGTGTGTGTGTGTGTGTGCGTGTTGAGAAATTTAGGGCAAAGAAACGAGAATCAACACAAATTCAGAAGAAAATACAAAGATTTAACAAGGTCAAACATGCCTACGTCTTCGGGAGCAGTCTTTCAATTTCAGAAAAGAGTACAAAATTCTTCTTTAGGGTTACAAACAAACATATATATTTATATATAACTCTAGAGTACAATATATAATTACAGAATTACCCTTGTACCATACCGCGGGGGCGTTACACCCGTACCCCCAACCCACATATCGAAACTCCCTCGATTGGATAGATGCTTCCGCTGACTCGCTCCATTCCGCTCCAACATCTGTCCCTTATTTGGTATATGAGCCATACTTAACAAATCTCCACCTTGGCGAATATCCAAACCTTTAGGAGAAAAGATACATGAGAGTTACACATGCACTAATGTGGGTTAGGTCATCGTGCTTCTCTAGCAACTGCAAACATTTAACAAATCTAAGCAATGCAAGAACTTGTTGATAGTAACTGGTTTGGCCAACATATCAACTGAATTCTTATCAGTATGAACCTTTTGCTACAAAATATCACCAGAATCAATCAATTCTCTGATCTTGTGATACCTGACATCAATATGCTTGGTTCTCACATTATACAATGCAATTGAACTCTACCTTGCTCAACACACAGTTCCTTTACTAGCCTAGCAAGCCATAAAGCCTCTTTAGTAGCTTCAGCTACTGTCATGTACTCAGCTTCAGTTGTAGATAATGCCACAATAGACTAAACTGTAGATTTCCAACATATAGATACTCCACCAATAGTAAACACATACATAGTTGTAGACATTATGTTATTCAAATCACCTGCATAGTCTGAATTCACGTACCTCATAACTGAAGGATCATCCTGCTAGCTGCCAAAAATAATTTCATTTCCTATAATACCCTTCAAATACCTGAAAATCAACTTGACAGTTTTTCAATGTCACCTTCTAGGTTAGACATGTATTTGCAAACTTGACTAACAATATGAGTCAAATCAATGTGAGTGCATACCATTGCTTACATCAAGCAACCAACTGCATTGACATATGAAACATTTGCCATGTCTTCAATTTCTCTGTGTCTTAGGACATTATTTTGAAAAAAACTTAAAATGATTTTTCAATAGAGTGCTCACATGCTTTGCTTTGCTCATCTCAAACTTGTCTAGCACTTTCTCAACATAGCCTTGTTGAGATAAACATAATCTTGAGCCTCTATCTCGATAAATTTTCATTCCAAGAATCTTCTTTGTAGAACCCAAGTCTTTCATGTCAAATTCATGGCTCAATAAAGCTTTCAAACCAAGGACATCATGCATATTCTTTGTAGCAATTAGTATATCGTCAACATATAATAACAACAAAATTATTAAACAATCATCAATGCTCTTGACATAGATACAACAATCATACTCACATCTCTTATAGCCAACATGAATTATGTAGGAGTCGAACCGCTTGTACCATTGTCTTGAAGAATATTTCAACCCATACCGTGATTTCTTTAATCTGTAAACCAGATGCTCCTGTCCAGGTTGAGTGAACCCTTCTCATCGCTCCATATAAATCTGCTTCTCTAGATCACCATGTAAAAATGCAGTTTTAATATTCATCTACTTTAGATGAAAATCCCAAATAGCTACTAATGCAAGCACTGCTCTGATTGAAGTATGATGACCACCGGAGAAAATATTTCATCATAATCGATTCCCTTTCGTTGTGAAAATCCCTATACTACCGTCAAGTCTTGAACTTTTTCTTTTCCTTTTCCAATACCGTCGGTTTCCTTTTGTACACCCACTTGCACCCAATAGCATTCTTTCCCTCAGGAAGCTGAACTAACTCCCATGTGTGACTTTTCTGCAAAGACTCCATCTCCTCAACAATTGCACCCATTCATTTCTCCTTCTTGTGGCAAGTGATAGCTCCTTAAAAAGTGACTAAATCATTGTTGTTGATGAGAAGTACACAAGAGACTAAGTCTTCATAACCCAATATGCTAGGAGGCCTTATAATAGTGCATCTCTATCTATCTCTGGCTAGATTGTAATTCTACAAGTCATCTTTATTGGAATCACTAGATGTTTGTTATGAACTTTCAACTATCTCAGTTGCTACTGGATGTTGTTCTAGATCCATCTACACTGTATCTGAACTAGCACTGTTCCATTGCACCTTGTCTTGATTTTGCTGTAACGTGGACTGCTCATCAAAAACTGTATTTTACTTATCACCATCTTCTTTGCAATCAGATCCAAAAATTTGTATCATTTCACACCTTTCTTGTAGCCCAGAAAGATGCACTTCTTAGATTTTTTATCAAGTTTTGATCTTTCATCTCCAAGTACATGCACATAAGCAGGACGACAAAAAATTTGTATATGATCGAAATTAACCGGATTACATGTTCATACCTCTTCTGCAACCTTGCCACCTAATGATGTCTGAGGTGATCTATTGATGAGATAACATGTCATACTCACTACCTCTGCCTAGAAACTTTTAAAAAGTCATGCATTCAGTCTCAAACACCTTGCCCTTTCAGTTAAGGACATGTTCATCTTTCTGTAACGTCATTTTGCTGTGGTGTCTTGCACATTGAAAAATGCCTTTGAATCTCATGTTTCTCACAAAATTTCTGAAACTGCGAATTTGTGTATTTCATGTCATTATCAGACCTCAAATACTTTATCTTTCTGCCAGTTTGGTTCTCCGCCTCAGCTTTCCACAGCTTGAATTAGAAGAAAACTTCAGATTTCTGCTTCAAGAAATACACCCAAACTTTCCTAAAGAAATCATCAATAAATGTTACATAATACAAATATCCTCCCAATGTGATTCCTTGGTTGGGCCCCATACATCAGAATGCACATAATCAAGAATCCCTTCAGTTTTGTGCATTCCAGTCATGAAATTAACTCTAGTATATTTTTCAAGAACACAAAACTTACAAAAATTGGGCAGCTTCTAATATCATGCAACATATTTCTTTTATGCAATTTTGTCATCCCACGTTCACTAAGATGACCCAGACGCATATGTTTTGTGTTATCATCATCTAATTCAACACAGTGAACTCCACCTACAACTGTACTCCTCAACAATTTGTCGATATTCCCTGCAGTTAGCTTTCCTTTTATCACAGTTAATGCACCCTTAACAATTCTGATGGTTTTCTTATCCTCATCTGCCTTGGGAATAAAACAATTTTTATGTAGGGTGCCCAAGAAAATCAAATTCTTCTTCAAATAAGGAATACATCTGACATCACCTAATGTTCTAACAGTGTCATCATATATCTTAATTTTGACTTCACCAATACCAACAATATTACATCATCTATTATCACTTAAATAGACTAAGCCAAAATTAGTTTACCTATATGAAGTAAATCACTCCCTGTTGGGTGTTATGTGGTAAGAATATCTTGAATCAAGAATCCATACATCCATGAACTGAATTAATGAAACTGAAAGAATATCATCATCACTGCAATCTGAATTGTCACTCTGCACCACATTTACAGACTTGGATGATCCATCACGTTTCTCCTCGATCTATTTCTTCAACTTTGGACAATCCCTCTTAATATGACACGACTCCTTGCACTTGTAGCAATGAATTGTCTTATTGCCTTTAGACTTTGATCTGGAATTTTGCCTTCCAAAACTCTCCTTTTCTTTCTTCATTCCACGATCCTGACTACCCTTAACATATAAACTATTACCATAAGATTTTTTCCCTGCATTCTGCTTTTGCTGGTTGTGATCCAATAATGTTGCAGTAATCTCATCAATTTTGATTGTTTCTTTTCCATATGTAAGAGCACTCACTAGGTGCATAGGAGGAAGACAATGAACACAACAAAATCATTGCTTGGTCTTCATTCTTAATAGTCACAACAAGTCGGGATCAATCTGTGATTATTTGATTGAAACCATTCACATGTTGCACCAGATTATAGTCTTCTTGCATCTTTAACCCATCAGTTTTTGTTCAGATACAATTTAGTCGTCAAAGATTTGGACATAAATTGAGTTTCCAACTTCTTCCATACCTCTCTTGAAGATGTTAGATTCATTACGTGATACATAACCTCATGTGTCAGACATAAACATATGGTTGTTGCCGCTCGTTTTTGCAATTCTTCTCAATCTTCATCCTCAATGGTATCTGATTTGATGATTGCAATATTTTCAAGATTCTCTGTTGTGCCAACAAATCTTTCACCATTGTTTGCCACAATCAGAAGTTTTCGGTTCCATCAAACTTCACCACTTCAAATTTTGCACCAGAAATTGCCATTTAAAATTAATCCTGCCACGAACTTCTAATGTGAATTCCTCTGCCTCAACCTCCGAATTGCTTGCTCAAATTCCTTTGAACAAATCCTTAAAAGGGAACTCCTGGATTCGCCAAACTGATTTCCGCAAGCCTGCCACAATTCCACTGCATGTGTCAAATCAGATGGTTGAACCAAAACTGCTCCTTCGTCCGAAGCCCTCGACTTGGTCGCGCTGATTCGTCGAAAAGCTTCCTTCGCAAATACCTCTGCGTCGCGCAAATCTGCAGCAGGCCTGTTGCGCAAAGCCCGTCGTGCCTGTTGCTTCGTTCTGCGTCGCGAGAACAGTTATTGAAGCGGAAGTGCTGCCTGGTCGCTAGAACAACTCGCAAACTCTTCTTTGTTGCGATCTCCTGTAGCGGAAGTAGCCTGCGACGAACGCGATGTCGTGATTCAACTCCTTGGTTACGATCCAAGCCGCCGAAAGTTTTCTCTGATCTTCTCCGCTGCCCTAGAACCTGACTCCCGATACCACTTGTTGAAATTTTA
>NEWO01000444.1:119584-135952 GCA_003013225.1 Phalaenopsis aphrodite | reverse complement strand
TTATATTCAACCACCACCAATTTTTAGCATTCATTGGGGTCTTTTATGTTACTATTCATTTAAGGCTTTATCATAACGTATATTATGAATTTTTTACAGCCACCATTTAAGATTGTCAATATATTTGTAGCACCCTATGAAGGAAATCACTATTTCATAAACAACTGTCCGACTAGTTGCTCCCGACGCCTCCATCTACGGTCAGCCATTTCCAAACCTGATTTTTTTTTACATAAGACTCAATTCTTACATTATTTCATATACCACTCAGTTTCTATACATTTATATACTTATCTACATACATCTCAATTTATTATTTCTAGCACTCAGGGATATCAAACTCTGGTAGAAAAATTGACAATGACGCCGAGAGTGTCTGATCAAGCAAAAGCATGACAAAAACTGACAATGAAACTAAGAGTGTACGGCTGGTCAAAAGCATAAGAGACAACTGAAAATGATGTTAATAGCATCAAATCAGTCAAAGGCTTAACCAAAGAACTGACAATGATGACAAGAGCGTCGAATTAGTCAAAGGCATAACAAAAAATCTGACAACGATGCTAAGAGCATCAATCAGGTGCAAATCTACAAGACTCCCCTTTGGGGAGGGCAACATTAAGAATACCTTTTGAGGAGAGCAGGGACAAACTACTACAAGAATCTTCTCTGGGGCAAGTATCATCAAGACTCTCCTCCGAGGCGAGCAACCACAAGAATCGCCCCTAGGGCAAGAAAATACGAGACTCCCCTCCTGGGGGAGCAACTACAAGACTCCCCTTTGGGTTGAGTAACACTTAAAATTTTCCTACAATGGCCGACCTTTCCTCCGACAACCGACTCATCCTTTGATGGTCGACTTTTATTCCGAATGGCCACCGGAACCCAACAACTTTCTTCCGACAGGAAAAATCCTAGAATGACATACTCAGCAAATGACAACAAAGTTATCAGAACCAAGCTCGAAAAGCTCTCAGTAAGGGGTATCATTAGCAAATTATGTGTTCAAGATTTATATGATTTATAAATTTTTATTTTCCTTATTGCAACTATCACCATCAAGGAGCAAGAAAATTAGAAAACATAATATGTATACTAAAAAATATATTGGATGGATCTTAAGACAATATGGCGGCCCGAGATAAAGGGACTAGAATTACCTTTTTTCTCTCTTTAAAACATGGCTAAATTTGTAATTTTTATATGCATTTTACCCCTCATATTTCAAGACGTAAAAGGGGACCCTTTTGTATGGGATCCCAATTTTAACATAGATCTTTGATGGAATAAAATGAGTCCACGAGCTAAGAAACATCCAATTTCTCCTGACGGGGGGAGTCCTTCTCTTCTTTTCCTTCTCTCTCTCTCTCTCTCTCTCTCTCTCTCTCTCGCTCGCTCGCTCTCTCTCGCTCTATTCTTTGGCACGTATCCACACTCTTGAGGGATGACTGGCAAGTTCAAAAAACATGAAGAAAAAATAAAAAAAGGAAACTATGAATTGTTAAATCTTCATATGGGAAATTTTGTGCATGATGCGAAACTTTATTAGTCAGAAGGTGATCTTGGACATATCTGGACTAGATCCTCTTGGAAGGTGTTGACCTCATTTTTGGTTGAGTTCTAGTTTTTTCTCTTTAGTAGCCTAGGGTCTAGCCATAAGACTTTCCTATTGACTATTCCTAGATGACTAGAAAAGGAACCCTCACCATTAGAAATTTCAAACCCTTCTTTGCTCAACCTGAAGTTCCACATATTGGTCCTGATTTCTAGCACTTAGTAGGTGGGGTCAATATGAAGGAGCTCAAGGGGAGTCCCTCATAGGATGGTCATACCTCAGTACTATCCCTGGGTGATCTAGTTTTGGTGGGGCTGACTTGCACACACCTCACTCTCTCACTTACTTTAAATCCTATGACCCCTTAGGTTGGTCTCCTGACTCCTTTTGAAAAGCTCATGTGGATGACCTTGTACCCCTAGTGTTTGGCTAAGAGGGTTAGAACTAGCACATTGAGCATCCAAAATGAGTCCTCATATGGTTTTTATTGGTTTAGTATGGCTTCATGGCTTGTTGGCCCATTTTGACCCAAAATCAACAAATTACCAAGATACCCCAACTACCCCAATATTTGCCAAAAAATCCCAAAATTACCCAAATTTGCCTAAAAATCATCTCAAACCCCCCACCACCTCCTAAATTGACCAAAATTCACAAAAATTACCAAATTCCCAAAATACCCTCAAAATTGCCCAAAACTACCAAAATACCCCTCATGACCTAAAAATTCCCAAAAAATTTCAAAAGCATCTCAAATATTCCAAATTTCAATATTTTATCATCAATTTGATCCAATTTGACCAAAAGCCTCAATTTGCCCTTAAAGGCCCAAATGTCCCCAAATTAGCTCCAATCTTAGCCAAATTGACCTCAATCTTGCCCAATTTCAATTTCAAATCAAAATTCAACATCCCCAACCCTACTTAAAAAAAAATTAAAGCCCAATATGAACCACTTGGAAGCCCAATTTTATTCAAATAAAAAAGGCCCAATTTTGACTATATGTCTAAATCCACCAAATTAGCCCTCCAATTCAACTCAAAATCATTTGAAATTTTGTCAAATCCTTCATGAAATTTTCTTAAACCAAAATCAACATTCAATTTGCCCAAATTTTAGCCCAAACTCAATTTTCATTTTAAAAGCCCAAGCCCACCACATTTAATTTCAAAAATTAAAATCTAAAGCCTACATGACAATTCTTTCTCTTCATTATCCATTTGATTAAAATCATTCCTAAATTCCTAAATTTAAAATCAAATCATTCTAAATCAAGCATCAAGCCAAACTTCACCAAAAATACCAAATAAATCCAAAATCCTTCCTCATGAAAATTAGCCAAGCCACATGCAAGCAATGAAGCCACTCCCAAGCTATAGAAAAGCCACGAGAGTCTTGCCACATCATCAAACTATTAATGGCAAAAGGCCAAGCCACTTTCAAGCCTCCTTAAAAAGGTTTTAATGAATCACTCTAACCCATGTTTAGCCAAATCTCTTTGGATGGTGACTTATCTCCAATGATTAAGCTGAATCAAATGGTCTCCTCTCCAGATCAAGACCAACCTTGGTGGCTCAACCCAACCCAAATCATGATTTGACCTAAATTGACCCAAAATGACCCTTTTCCCATACTATTTCAATCTCATACCTTTACACAGGGCCAATCCCAATCGACTTCACCAAGACCAAACCCTGACCTCCTTGAGTTAGATTGCGACCACTCACTGGCCGACCAACGACCTTGGTGGCCAGAAAACCCAAAATCAAAAGCTCCACCATGGCAAAAACTCAAAATTAAATCCATCCAAGCTGGCTCATCCCAATTGAATTTTTGCACATTGTTGGCATCCACATAAGCAACTTAGGGCACCCTCCAATTTCCCTTTATTTAAACCCACCCTCCATGGCCAAAGGAGGAGAGCTTGAAATTCCTTGGGGAGACTCTGCCAATTTGCTTTCATAGCTTCCTTAAGACCTCTTGAGTTCAACCCAACCACCCTTAGCCACTCAAAGCCACAACTCTATTTTTGAACCCAATCTCTAGGCCAAAATAGGACACCCGTCAAACCTCCACCAAAATCAAATTAATTGCACCCACACCATCCCCAGATCGAGAGAAGAAGATTCCCCAAAAAAGCCCCATCACCAAAGCACCCTAAGGTGGGCTTTGATTGGACACCCAAATCGACTTTGGTCGAAATCACCACAGCTTGAGGCTCCATCCTTAGGCTCTTTGGACCCCCATGAAGCTTCCGCAAGCATCCAATCGAGGCTTCCCCTCCTGGACCAAGGTATTGAAAGTTAACCCTAAACCAAGCTTCATTTGATTCTCCATGTGCATAGAGTTGATTTAAGGGTTGATTAACAAAATGGATATGTTCTCCTAGTCAAGACGAGTATATAGGAACAAACCACACTTAATTTGGTTAAGTATCGAGAGAGATATTAGGCCTAGAAGTTAGACGGTTCTCGGGCTAGAGCTTTGGGGACGATGACAGAGCATCGTTGGGTTAAGCACGTATCAGACAGACGACTATGATGGAGTGGGACGAGAGGATGGAGCGGAACAACGGGCTGAAGGGGCAGACGTGTGGAAGACAACGTCGAATGGGAGAGCACCATGTGGAGCTTCGAAGCCGCCGTAGGATTGTGTGGCGCTGCGCGGATTAGTAGAAAAACAGGGCATTTTTATATTTATTTAAACCCCTAGAACATAAAAAATTCATAACTTTGTGTAGAAAAATCACAAAAAAAAATAAAAAATACTCTGTTTCTCAATGAAGAGAGGAGAATAATGTGGAAATATTTTCATGTCTATTTGATGCATATTTTATTTTTAATTAATTAAATGGTATTTTCCTTATTTTGATTCTTCATTATCATAGACATTTCACCATGACATGGGACCGTGAGGCTTTTAATGTCTCTATTGTTAGACATTTGCCTTGATTTTTCTAAGGTCAAGGGGCATCTCTAACTAGAGATATTAAATGTTCAATTTAATGGTCCTTGTTTTGATATAAAAATTATAATAATTAAATACTATTATTAAAAAAATACAAAAAATTTTTTGGTAGGTTCATTGTAGTCAAAGAACCCTATGAGAAATATTAACTTGGTTTAACTCATTAAAAATAATCATGATTATCACCAACCCTAAAAATGAAGAGAAAATTAATTTGGAGTAATTATAAATATAAATGACATGAAAATCCATTTACACTATAACTTAATGTTAGATGAACTCTTCATAAAAATTTCAAGTCAATTGAAGTTAATTTGATCACTAAAATAAATTTTTAAGATAAAATGACATTTTTTATATTAAAATAATTCTAATAATCAAAATACAACTCGAAAAATTACCAAAATTGGTTTTGGGAGCTCCTTATGACCAAAGGAACATAATAATTATAAAATTAAGTAAATTCAAAAAAATCACATTTTCTCCTCTGATGTTTTAATTAACCCATGAGTGAGGTACCATAAAGTTTTCAAGACATTTGTGTCTAATTTATTGAATTATAAGGTATTAAGTCCCTAGGGGCAAAAGGGTAATTTTGAAATTTAAGGCTTAATGAATATTTAGGCTTAACCAAAGGGCTAAATGTGCATCAAATGATTTTAATTGATATGTTTTGATGATTGTAATATATAAGGGGTAAGTGGTAGAAACCAATTCCATTTTGTTCTTACAAAAAAATAGATTTGTAATTTTTTTCAAAATTAATGAAATTTAGAAGAATATTTAAATAAGGAGATATCAAGGTAAGGGGTTTGATTTTAGAAGATTATAACTCACTAGTTTTAAGCCCCAGCTAATAGTTTTGGGATGATTTATAATTCATGATAAAGATTAAGAATATAAATATAAACATTAAAAAAAAATCCTTTTTCTTAAAATTATAAATCCACCTATTAAATCTTAAGGGCGATAGACTTAATCAAAATGTTGTCTCACGAGGTTTAGAAAATAACTCATAATAAATTAAAAACCTTTCAAAACACTACAAGCTCATCCTTTGAAATCAAATTAACCAAATTATTTAATTAAGTCAAGTCTTTCCCAAGGGTCTTTACCCATATAACTCATAAGTGAGACATCAAGTGATAATTACCATACTTAAGGGGTAATCAAAACATCAAATTCACTGAACATAAGGATATTAATTGGGTGAACTATATAACAAATATGATAAAACCATAATGAACTCAAGATAATTTCAAGGACCATGAAATGTCTAAGGTATTACCCAAATCTTCTTCACGATCCTTTGGAAATCTTGAAGGACATGTGAGCTTATTATAATTTGCTTAATGGAATCATCATTAAAATTTAAATACACCTAAGATATGTTATAAGATTTGGTAGGCACACTTTAAGTTTGTACTTCCTACTTTTTCTATAAGCATGCTTTAATTCCTGCAAAATTATACATATGTAAGTTTCGCATATACTAAACTTTCAGGTGGAGGAACGAGAAGACTCGCCAGATACGCTTTTATAGTTTACAGCACTTTCCTTTCTCTAACTTTCCTACCTTGTAATTTTATGTTTACAAACTTGCATGTTAAACAACGATGTCACCTTGCATGAAAACTAAAACCTTTAGGAAATCCATAAAACTAAAACTAAAACCAAAATCAAAACCAACCAAGATAAAATTCACCACCACAACATTTAAAATATAAGATAACTCAAAATTTAATTACAAACATCACAAAACAACTATTACAACTAAATTAAGATGTCTCTATCGGATGATCGGGAATCCCTCAGAGGAGGTAACCTATGGTTGCTAACAAGATTTCCCACGGTCTAAATGAAGGTATGGAACTCATTAAGTTGATTTTAGTAAATTCATTTTGACCAAGTGAATCCAAAAGAAAATAGTGGTGCTGAAACGAGGGAACCGTAAAATCCTAGTCGGTGTCTTTCTAATCAACTTTAATATGTTCCATAATATTTAAATGAACATAAACTTGGGGACATCTGACTTGACATCATAACTTAACACATTAGAAAACCTAAACTTGCCACGACGAGGAGCTTGGAGCTAGCATTGTGGGCAGCACGACCATCTTGAACAACAAAATATGTCTTCACCAACTAAACCAATCTTTAGAATTAAATAAAAAAATCCATAGGAATTCGAGGATGTTTGCTTACGCAATGTAAATCCTCAATTTATCTTTAGGCCTTTGTATAGCTCTGTTATATAATTTAAGTCATAACCTGCTTTAGGATTCTGAGGTTGTCGTCTGTCGTGACCTAAATCCTCATATCTTCTAGGCTATTTGTGTGATTGTTTCACACGAATGTAAGACTTAATTAAAAAAAATTGACAGAATAAAACATTTAGTAGTTCTAATTTCTAAAATTGAAGCCAAACAGTGGGATAATTTGGGAAGTCACCGAGGTTCTCCTCAGAACTGTGACACCATCAGTCCTTCTTCCTTTGGATTCCAAAATAAAATGTGCTAAATTTGATTCATTCCCCATTCACACTTCTTTGTCCAATTTCATTGAAAAGTCCTAATCTTTGACCTATTTGAAGATAATATTCCCTGATTTTTATTGAGAGTTTTCTTAGGTGACTCTGGTTATCTAAGATATAACTAACTATAGGGGCTTACCCTTATAGGAAGCATTTCTGAGCTCAGCTTAATATAAACCCTATTTAATTTTTCGTATTAAATAGGGGAAATTGTTGGATTATAAATAAAAATGGTTTCGCAGACTTAAACGGATGTCATACAATCTTTAGTTTATTTAATCGAGCCTTACCAGTAAGTAGTGTATTTACCCTTCGGGGTAGATACATTGCTTGTTCTATTATGCTTGTTTATTTAAACTACTGAGGATATGAGATCGATTCGGTCTCGTGTTTTAAAAAATTTAAAATAATATTTTTTTTAACTTATGTATGTATTAAATTAAATTAAAATGGGTTTTAGGATATCCATCCTAGCAACTGACAACTTAACAACTCCTCAACTTTTTAGTGTCGATAGAAGGGTATTTTGTCTTCTCATTATTAATGTCTTGATTTAGAATATCAAGGTAGTTGTGGATCCTTACTCCCTTAGTAGACTAAAATTAATGATGAGGATCTTCACTTTTATGGAACCCATGATCTCTCCTTCCAACGATAAAATTTTAGGTAAATTTAAGAATTTCTTGTTTATTGGTAACTATTCAAACAAAGTTTGGTTGTTTTGGCAGAAGCACATATTATTACTATTTTTTATGGATGATGCACAATTTCTCCATGTCTACTTCCTCATGGATGACTTCTTTGGGTGGCTGAATTTTGTTTATGCGGGTACTTTTAGAGTGGCTAGACATGATCTTTGGAACAAAGTTCGTAACATGTGGTCTTTAATTCAAGGTAACTGGATGGTTGGTGGGTATTTTAATATGATTATGCATAATTCTGAAATATTGGGTGGCCATAGAGTGTATCCATCGTTGATGGATAATTTCAATGGGGCCATGCTAGATGACGGGCTCTTTGACTTGGGCTATGTTGGCTCAAAGTTCACTTGGAAGCGGGGAAAACTCTTTGAATGACTGGATAGGTGCTTTGCTAATCAACATTGGCTTAATTATTATGCTTTTTCTCAATTTTAGTATTTATGTAGTTCCAATTCGGACCACATTCCTTAGTTCCTCTCTTTTGATTTTTATCACAAGGTGTCCAGATATCACTTTCTCTATCAAATGTTTGGGCCAAACACCCAGATTTTCTCAGAATTGTTACTGAAAATTGGAAATGTTTTGAAGCAGGGAGTGCATGTTTTATTCTCTGGAAGTTACATAAAAAAAAAATTGTTGGTGCCTTGCGGCATTGGAATTGGGAGTCTTTGGTGACGTTCATGTGCTGGTTGTCCGAGCTGAAGAATGGGTCAAGACACTATAGGTTGTTGATGAATCCACTGATGAGCTTGTTGGCAAACTCCGAGAGGCACATAAGGAGTTGTTAGAGGCATCCCTTTGGGAAGAAGAGTTGTTGCAAGAAAAGGCAGAGAAGTTGATTTTCACTCAAGGTGATCTCAATAAAACTTACTTTCATGCTTGCATTAAACAACGAAGAGCCAATAACACTATTGTTTGAATCAAAAATGAATTTGGTGATTGGATTAATGGAAAAAAGGAGTTGGGAGAAAGTTTTGTTCTTTATTTCTCCAAAATGTTTGAAGCTATTGAGACAATAGGGACTATCAAAGAACAATTATTTAATGATACAAGGCACTACACTGGGGGGTTAGATCTTTGTAGCATCCCTACTACTACCGAGGAGATCTTTTAGGCTTTTTTTGAAATCAATAACAACAAAACATTGGGGTCGGATGGTTTCACTTCTGTTTTTTACATAAAATGCGGGCCTAGTGTTAGGAATGAGGTCGTAAATTCCATTCAAAGTTTTTCAGGGGTGAAGCCCTTGGAAATTTTTTCTCTGCTACTTATATAGTTCACATTCCCAAATCTACTAAAAAAACTGCTTGTGAGCATTTCAAACTTATCTCTCTAACATCTGTTGTTACCAAAGCTATTAGTAAAATTTTGGTGAAACGGTTTCAACCTCATCTACATCATCTCATTACACCTAATCAATCTACTTTCATTCAAGGTAGAGGTATAACTAATAATATTATGTTGGCCCAAAAATTGATTTATGATATTGAGAGAAAATGCAGAGGTGGTAATATGGTTACCAAGTTGGACATAGGAAAGCCTATGATTCTCTTAGTTTGGATTTCATCCTTATGGTGCTTAAAGCAAGAGGTTTCACACATGTGTTCTATCATATAATTCTTACTTGGCTCCGATGCAATAAGTATAGCATTCTCATCAATGGGAGCTCTTATGGGTTTTAGTGTTGGGAGAGGTATTAAGCAAGGCGACCCCCTGTCTCCCACTATCTTTATGCTGGTTTTTGATTATTTTTCCCGTTTACTTAATGATCTATGTGCTCGCTTTCCTAATCTGTCTTTCACTCACAAATCTACAGTTTTGGTTACCCATTTGGCTTATGCGGATGATGTGATATTTTCTAATGATAGTAAACATTCAACTAAAAAAATCCAAGAGCTGCTAGAGGATTTCCAATCAGTTTTAGGCCTTATTTTTAGTTCAAGGAAATGTCAGATTTTTAGGGGAAAATTGTGCGTAGGGATAATGCAGATTGGGCCACTCATTTCAATGTTTTCTGTTTTTCTTCTCTCATGCTAAAATACTTGGGGGTGAATATCCTCAAGGGGCGGTAGAGGCAAAAACAAATGGATGACGTTGTGGAAAAGGTTAGGAAAAGAATACATGATCAAAAAATAATTCTCTATCCATTGGAGGTTGGATTACTATATTTAAGAGTATTTTGTAAGGTTTGCCTTTGTATTCTTTGCAAGTACTTAAAATTAAAAAGAGTACACAATCCTTTTTGGAAAAGTCTTTCAACAAAATTTTATGGGTAGGTGGACATTCTGGAAGGAGATGGCTAACTTGGAAGCATGTTTGTAAGCCACTATATGCTGGGGGGTTGGGCTTTAGACAAGTTCACCATGTGGCTGATATTAATTTTTTTCAAATTGTGGTTAAATTTCAAGAGAGGTGACTCTTTGTAGGCTGCTTTCATGCAAGGTAAATCTTGCCACAATACTAACCCTTCCTTTATTGATTGGTGGGTTGGCAATTCTAGGGTGTGGAAGGATCTTCTACAAGTCAGAGATTGGGATAAAAGGCACATTTACTGGGAATTGGGTTTTGGACACATCTCCTTTTGACAAGATTGTTGATCTCATGTCCACCTTAATTTGGTGTAGAATGAACATTCAAATCTTCAAGTGTCAAAAACTTGGCTTCATGGCCAATGGGATGTTCCTTTACCAGTTGATATAGTTGACCCTAAAAATGCTCAATTTGTTTCTTCTATTCCAATTGATCCTTATAAACCCGACACTCCCATGCTAAAAATGAAAAAAAAAATTTCATCACCAACACTCTCTACACTACACTTTATCCTTTTCAAATACTTCCTTGGGGAGATAGCATCTGGAGTTGGGCATTGACCACATCTATGACTTTTTTTTTGTTTAGAGGATGTTTAACTGGGTGCTTCCTTGTGACAATATTTTAAAACTAAAGGGTTTGAGGATTGATTCACAATGCCTTTTATGCAAAGGCGATGAAGAATCTATTGAACACCTCTTTTTCTCTTGTTCAGCGGCCTTAAAAATTTGGAGAAAATGTGGTAATTGGTTCTGCACCACTGTGGTACCTTCACATGATTTAATGGGTACATGTGTGTTATGCAACCCTTATGGGAGAAAGAAAAACTTCTTGCAAATATATCCATACATTGTTTGTTAGTTTTTATGGATGGCTCATAATGATAATAAGTATCATGGCAAAACCTTCTCAAGTGCTAATTTTTTTTGCAAATATAATTGCTTATATTAACAGACTTTTTACTCTAGGGGTAAAGAAACGTGATTTCTTCTAAAATTTCATATTTTGATGTGTTGAATAAGCCTAATGATGGTAGGAGGACACGACAACTCCCAATTTGGTGAGATGGTTGTACCCCCTTCCTAATTGGGTGAAAATCAATACTGATGGAAGTTGGAATTCGGTTACTGATGGTTTTGGTGGCATTGCAAGTGATGCTTATGGGAAGTTTCTGTTATACTTCTCCTCTCCATGTGTTATGGACAGTCATCTTGAAATAAAGGTTAGGGTTGTCTTATTGTTGTTTCTACCTCTATAGTTGTTCAATGACCTTTAATAATTATTGAGACGGACACTAGCATACTTATTGATATTCTCAAGGGGTGTGTAGAAGCACCATGAGACATTTTATACTATATTAAGAAGATTAAATCTCTTATCTCTAATATTATAGTTTCTTGGAATTTTATTCACAGGGAAGGCAATAGGCCTGCCAATTGGTTGGCTATTGTGGGTAATAAACATCAAATGACTTCTGTTGGAAGCATTCCAAGCAATGCTTTGAACATTTTGGTTAACGGAGACAATCTTGATGCTCCATATGTTTGACAGTAATATTTTTCCCTTTTTGCTGACTGTTTCATGTTCCACTTGACTATATGTACGGTCTAGATTATTTTTGTTTATTTGTGATAAATACTTTCCTAGGGGCTACCACTGTTGAGACAGATTGGGCATTATTTCCCTGGTCTGGGGTTTTTCTCTCCTTATTCCTTTCTTATGCTTCAGCTTTTATGGTTTTCTTTACCATAAGTCCTCTCACTTGCGTTCTACATTTCTGGGGTTTACATTGTTTATGTTTATTCCTGTGAGCACGAGGTTCTCCATTTAATGTTTGTTTTGTGTTATCTTATTATGAAATGTGGGTTGTACCGATACTAGATAGTTCGGTTTCTGCCTCTAATTATTTGCTTGCTCCTGCATTTCTTCTCTGTACGCCCTATATCGATGGTTGGTGCTGTTAGAGTGTTTGATGGATGGTTCTTTAAGTATAGCATGTATTTCCATGGCGAGGGATCTTTGATCGGTTACATTACCAACCTTCTTCCCTTTCTATTGCTCTTTGGATTTCTATGGACCTTCACTGTTGTCTAGCTTACAAGCCTAAGATCCCTTTACTGGTATAGTAGATTGGTTTATTTTTTGTGACCTTTTTTTGGTGTTTTGGGAATACTTCCATGTTTTTTGGAGTATATTTTTTTGTGGAGTTGTACAGCTGATGGTGGAACTAGGAGTGAGTCTTGTACTTATTTAGTTTTTAGTTGTGAGGATCCACCACCACACCCCTTTTTGTACCCCTTTTTTTATTAATATATATGGAGCCATATAATACTCCTTCCCTATATATATATATATATATATATATATATATATATATATATATATATATATATATATATATATATATATATATATATATATATATATATANTATATATATATATATATATATATATATATATATATATATATATATATATATATATATATATATATATATATATATATATATATATATGAACAATAGAAAATAATATTGTATTTTCCTTAAATGCTTCCTATATTTATAGAGGATATTATATAATAGGAATATCACAAGTTAAACCCTATTTGGAGAGGGTTTGTATTGAGGTATTTTTGGTATTTTACAAATGATAATTGATCATTTTATTGCATTTGGTTTTGACTTACTTAGCTTAGTTAAATTGGCTTACTTGAGTTGATAAAGTCAGTAGGCTTCACTACAGGATATACTACTACATCGTGTCGACTTTCTTGGAGTTGAAGGTTCTGACTCTATCTTATCTCATTTCAGGTTGAATGACTTATACTTGGATCGCTTGGTTTTTTTTCTTATCTACTTTCTTACTTTGTCGGCTTTGTCCTAGTTGAATTGGATTTGTTGGATTTGAAAGACACCTATGGGTGTTGCAGTTGAGGATTGATCATATTTAAATCAACCAACTCTATAGGAACACAAGGATCAATGGAAGGCATATGTGTTTTATATCCCAGATATTTCCCCTACAAGGAATATAGATCTAAACATAATTTATTTTAATTCTAGGGATTGTGGTTTCCTAAAGGATCAAGCTCCCAAGGTTAATTTAATCATTGGTATATCCAAGAATAATCTTATTTAAAGAATTAATGCTTGTAATCATGTTGAGGAAGATTCATATAAAATTTGATTTGGTGAAAATAAGGTCAAATTAGATCCTATCGGGCTCTATAGAGGATGGAAGTGATAGAAATCAATGAAGGATTTCTAATTCCTACTTATAGTTTGACCTTAAAGTATGTTAGCTTAGTAAGTACATAAGTGTTTTTATCTTGGATAATTGTGGTGGATATATGGTGTGGGAGTGTTTGCAAATTTTGTGGTATTAGATTTTGATGATTAATGAGATCTCATGTCTAGTAAGATATTACATCTTTGTTCTAGAGAGATATAATAGCTAGTTACGAGTAATTGATTTTTACTATATTCTCTTATACTTAAGGTTGGTTTGAGAAAAATAGATCTACTTGTATCTAGAGAACACCTAGGTTGAATGGATAATATATTATTATCTTCTAAGTAGGTTAGTTTTGGATATCTTTGGCTTGTAAAGCCTTTTTCAAAATTTATAAGAAGGTTTGATGAAGGTGTTGTAATTTCTAGCCCATTAATTTCTTCATGTTGAATTGTTTGTCCTATATGAGAAAAGAGTGAATCTAAATGGATTGGGCACACAAGGATCAATGGAAGGCTTATGTGTTTTATATCCCAAAGATTTCCCCTACAAGGAATATGGATCTAAACATGGTTTATTTTAATTCTAGGGATTATGGTTTCTTAAAGGATCAAGCTCCCAAGGTTAATTTAATCATGGGTATATCCAAGAACAATCTCATTTAAGGAATTAATGCTTGTGTTCATGTTGAGGAAGATTCATATCAAATTTAATTTGGTGAAAAGAAGATCAAATGAGATCCTATTGGGCTCTATAGTGGATTGAAGTGATAGAAATCAATGAAGGATTTCTAATTCCTACTTATAGTTTGACCTTAAAGTATGTTAGCTTAGTGAGTACATAGGTGTTTTTGTCTTGGATAATCGTGGTGGATATATGGTGTGCGAGTGTTTGTAAATTTTGTGGCATTAGATTTTGATTATTAATGAGATCTCATGTCTAGTAAGATATTAAATATTTGTTCTAGAGAGATATAATAGCTAGTTACGAGTAATTGATTTTTATTATATTCTCTTATACTTAAGGTTGGTTTGAGAAAAATAGATCTACTTGTATCTAGAGAACACCTTGGTTGAATGGATAATATATTATTATCTTCTAAGTAGGTTAGTTTTGGATATCTTTGGCTTGTAAAGCCTTTTTCAAAATTTAGAAGAAGGTTTGATGAAGGTGTTGTAATTTCTAGCTCATTAATTTCTTCAGGCTGAATTGTTTGTCCTATATGAGAAAAGAGTGAATTTAAATGGCCTGGGTCTGTATGTAGCTTAAAATCTAAGGTATTATGTTGATTACTGTTGGGATATGCGGTCTAATAAGTAATAGACAACACTTTCTTCTCTTAATTTTACTTTTCAAATTTGTGTTTTAGAGTTAAGGATCTATCTAGAGGTCGATCATTGATATTAACAACTTTGTTTGGGTGTAATTTGAACATTAGGGTTTGATAGCATAAATTTCCTTGTATAACTCCGAGTAAGACATCTTTTTTAGAATGTATAATTCCGTCATCGTATATCCAAATAGTTATAGGACTATCAATTCCTTTACAAAAGTATGCCTTAATTAAAATTTGAATTCCTCCAAAGAAAATATGTTTATATTTTTGTGGGGTTTTTATTTTTTCTAAGTCTTGCTTTTTATTTGTTACTTATATAGAGGTATTCAAGTTCATCCTTCTGTATTTGTTATATCACTAGGATGATCACCTTGTTGAATACTATAATATATAATTCTTTTCTATAGGAAAGTTGACATTTCAAGGCATGATTTTGTTCCTAAAGATAATTTGCTTTTTCGTATTTTATTGTAAGCTTCTTCATATAATAACATGTCTTTCATATTCAATAGAATTATCATTAATTATATAAGAGTAAGGGTTATCTTCTATTAGTCAGAGTATAAATATTCATCTATCTCATTATTTGCGTAACTTATATTTATTAAATTATCTTCCATTTCTGATAATGGGTATATTTCTTCTTCACTATCTATATCAGAAAAATTAAAGATAATTTCTAAGTTATTTTTGTCTATAACAACTACGGATTTAATATGGCTTGCCTTATTTCTTTGAGGACATTCGTTCACATATTTTCCTTCTTGTTCACAAATCCAACATTTATTTTTCTTAACATTCATATTATTATTAATATCTTTTTTCTAAAAGTTCTCTTACTAGGATTAGATTGTTTTTTCTGTATTTTCCTTAAGAACTTTTTCTTTTTATGTTTGTAGAGCAATTGCAATTATTATGGGAAGAAGAGCAGAGCAACCCCATTGCTGAGCTACTTAGTGTTATTTTTCACAGCATAGTGATTATTTATATTGTTTATTTTGTTTATGTAAATCTATAAGCTGACATGCTTCAACTATTTTTTCTAAAGCATATTGTATTTGACTTCCTAAAGTTTTGTAATTTTGATGTATTTTTATAAATTCTTGGCTCAATATAATATTCTATGATTCAGGTAATTTGTAAAAGTACATGCCTAAATATAACAATCTATCATGGACTAAAATGTCATAAAAATATTTTTTATGGTCACAATTATATTCGTTTGAGTAGCATATATTGCAGATGCTTAGTGTTGTTTTCTTTTCTTTTGCTAAATCAGATTGATATTTTGGTTTTTCTGCTTCAGTGCTATATCTAATTTTATATTCTAAAAATTCACCTTTTATATAATCTCCGTAAATAATTAGTCATTTTCCAGGTGTACTCATAATTCTTTCTCCCAAACGTGTTTATCAAATACTTTGCTTTTGATCATCTTTTAGTCCAATGAACCATTTTTTGACGATTCGAGTAAGTGCATTTTCTAAGAATTCAAAAACATCTCTTTTTATATTATAATTATATATGGCTAGGCTATTTTCAATTACTCATTTATCAATTATATCATTAATATTTTTACTACAATAAATGTTTAAATTAAAGTCATGTTTTCTTATAGGTTCAGGTATTTTTCTTGCTTTCTAGTTTCTGTTTTGTTAGATCTAAGCATTGGAATATGTTTAATTCTAGGTGGTAAGTAAAGAAGGTAAGAGCTTGTATTTTGACTTATA
>NEWO01000444.1:89579-116495 GCA_003013225.1 Phalaenopsis aphrodite | reverse complement strand
TATAATTTTTCCTTTAATAAATGAAATTATAATTTTATTATTTGTTCTAGTTGAAAATGTTTCATTTATGAATATTTCAAATTTTTTTATTGCTTTTTTTGTTTCTCATAATTCTTTTTCATTAATATGACAATTTTGTTTGTTATGGGTGCATGTTTCTAAACTATATAGGAGTTCAATATTGTTACGTCTGGCTTTTAAAATTGTTCTCATGTTATCGCGAAACTATCTATTTCTATAATTAAGTAATCTTCAGGTATATGTAAATGTAATTTTGGAAGATTTTTACATAATTATTTAATTTTATATAGGGCCATTTTCGTCTTTCTTATCCCAATACCAAGATATATTCTTTTTCAACTTCTTTTATAGAGGGGCTTTTAATTCTGTGAAATTTTTAACAAATGCTTCTGCATAATTAATACATCCTAGAAATCGCTGCAAATCTTTTTGATTATTTATTTGTTTAAAATGGTCTATTTTTGTTAAGATGTGCTCTTGTAACTCGATGGATCCTTTTATCTATCATAAGTCATAGGAATTCAATAGTATTTGTTAAGAAGAAGATTTTTTTATTTAACGATATCCAATGTTTTTGAGTCGTACTAGTTTGACTAAATATCAATATACCATTTACATATATGAGAAAGAAATTTGATTATTCTCGAAAAATAGTATCCATCCATCTTTGGAATATTTGCGGGGCATTTTTTAATCCAAAAAACATTATATTTCATTGACAATGTCCTTGTGATGTACTAAATGTAGTAAACTCTCTACTATTTGGATGCACATTATCCATCAAAATCCATATTTACAGTCTAATTTAGAGAACAATTTGGTTGTTTTAATATGATTAATTAATATTTCTTTGTTTGTTTAGAAGTGGCCATCAAATTTAGCATTATCATTAAATTTTTTTTAATTAATTATTAATCTTGTTTTTCCTCTAATTTGTTCGACATGATTGCTTATTAGGAATGTTGGGTTATTATAGAGACTATTACTTGGTTTGATTAATTGAAGATGTAATAATTCTTGTATTTGATCTTGGAATTCTTTTTTTTTTCTGAAGTATATTTCATTTGTCTAACTCTTATAATAAGTGTAGGGTTAATTTGTTCAATTATAGCCAACGGTTCGTAAAGGATTCTAAAAAAATTATGGTTTAAATAATGAACTTGCAAAGGACAAAAAATGCTTTTTTGAGATTCCCTTAAAATTCTAGAAAAAAAACAAACCACTAGCTATAATTGAACCAATTAACCCTACATTTATTATAAGAGTTAGGCTAATGAAGCATACTTTTGAAGATAAAAAAGAATTCCAAGTTTGAATACAAGAATTATTACATCTTAAATTAATCAAACCAAGAAATAGTCCTCATAGTAGCCCAACCTTCCTAGTAAGAAATCATGTCGAAATTAGAGGGAAAACAAGATTAGTAATTAATTATAAGAAACTTAATGATAACACTAAATTCGATGGCTACTTCTTAACAAACAAAGAAATATTAATTAATAATTTTAAAATAGCCAAATGGTTCTCTAAATTTGACTGTAAATCTGGATTTTGACAGATAATGATGCATCCAAATAGTGGATAACTGACTGCATTTAGTACACCACAAAAACTTAATCATTGCAATGCAATAACTTTCCGATTAAAAAATGTCCGCAAATAATCCAAAGACATATTGATACTATTTTTTAAGAATGATCACATTTAATCAAACAATTACCGTGCATTTGAATCCCTTAACCTTGTTCTCTCAGAAAGATAAAAAACAAGGGATAGCGTTAAGTAAGTAAAAAAGTTGTCTTCTTAATAAACACTATGAATTCCTAAGACTTATAATAGATTTAGGAAAAAATATATTAACAAAAATAGACCATTTAAAACAAATAAATAACCAGAAAGATTTGTAGTGGTTTCTAAGATGATTTAATTATGTGGAGGTGTTTGTTAAAAATCTCGTAGAATTAAGAGCCCCTCTAAAAAAGAAGTTGAAAAAGAATATATCTTGGTATTGGGATGAGAAAGATGAAAAATTACATTTACCTATACTTGGAGATTACTTAATTATAGAAACAGATAGTTCTGAGATAGCATTGGGAGTAATTTTAAATGCCAGAAGTAACAATACAAAACTCCAATGTAGATGTAGTTCAGGAACATACATCTACATATTCCTGAACAGAATTATTATATTAATAAAAAAGAATTATTAACAATAAATAAAGCATTAAAAAAATTGAAATGTTCTTGAATGAAACATTTTTAATTAGAATAGATAATAAAACTGTGATTTCATTTATTTAAGGAAAAATTATAAACTCTTTACCAAATAAAATATTAATTAGATGACAAAGTTGATTTTCTGCTTATACTTTTTATGCAGAATACATTGAGGGTAATAAAAATGCTTTAGTTGATATACTGACAAGAGAATTATGCAGGAAATAAATATGGATATTGAAAGTATGGAGACATATGAAATAACCAGTGAGATTGAAGAAAATTCTAATGCAGACTTAAATAATTACTTAGAGATTGTTGATCTAGAAAATTGGAAATTAAAACGTGGGATTGCTCTTGTCGACAATGTTTTAAGAGAATTAAGAAAAATAAAGAATTATCTGACATGAGAAATACCAGAAGGAGATCTACCTTCATTCTCAGAATTAAGAAAAATAAGAGATTTTGCAAATCTCTGCAAAGGAAGAATCCAAAGAAAAAGTGTCTTCATTAAAAGTGAATTACAGGAATATACTACAAAAGGATAACCATCTTCAGAAAAGATGCTTACTTATGCCAAAATATTACAAGATACTTCTAGAAATGAAAATAATGGATATCGTTGATGAATGATAGCAATTATATCTTTTTGAAGATAGAATTAACCCAAAAATTTATTTCCATATTGTAGGAAAATAACAGGTTGTTTATATTTCTGAAAATATTGATCCAAAACTCATCTCAGAATTATATAAATGTGGATTAATTGGAATTGTATATTTAGAAGAAGAAAGTCTTCTCAAAGAATTACCTAAACCTAAATTTGTTGTTGTAGATACTTTCCATCAAGTAGTTAAGCATTGAAATTTATGTATTAGACTTCATCAAACTCATCATGATTTAAGAGTAGTTTCTCTTATACAACTCAGAATCAGTATTGAACTGTACACTCCTAAATTTAAACCTTCAAAATTATTCCACTGAACAACTGTTGAAGATTTATATCAGATATGGAATGAAACAAAGAAAATAGATGCAACGAATATTATACTATACTACTGTAAACAACCTACAAAGAAGGTGCACGAAAGAATGTATAAAAAAATAGATTTCTATCTTCAGTAAGAATAATGCAGTTGTAAGTAAAGAAATGTAAGAAATATTTTGTCAAAAATTACAAATAGAAAAAATACACAAATGTACGTATTGCCAGAAGAAAGACACTTTGCAGGGAATACGTGAAAAACTTGAAGCAAGGAATAATGAAATACAATTGTTTAAAAGCATCTAGACATACAAACAACTATGAAGGAATATTCCCAAAATTATCTTCCATCACCAACATGCAGTACAATTATTAAAGCATCTTACAGCTCAAATTATTCTATGCAGACCATTATCCATGCCATGTAGAGATCCACCACCTTTTCAAGAAAATTATTCATAATTCGTACAATTATTGGAGCTTCGTTTCTAGCTCAAATTAGTCTCTGCGCTAGCAATTATGAAGATGAGAGCCAGCAGTCTTTAAATAGAGTATGATGGATCATAATGGAATTATCTCTCTTCTTCTTCCTTTTATTTCTCTTTTTCTTCCTTTTATTTCTCTTCTTCTTTCTCACTAGTTGTAATCTAATTGTCTTTTGGCCACTACGGCTAAATAAGATATTACCGCCCCATATCTGTAAGTTTGTTTTAAAATACTATGGGCTATTATTTTTTATTCTTCCAATTTGTTTAAATAAATGTTTTATTTTGATTTTGATTTTATCCTCTCTAGCTACGCATAGTGTAGGAAATGAACTAATGTTGTGCTTTGAATCTCGGATGTACTTACAGAAGGTTCTAGTCTGTGAAGGACCTAAGAGATCTTATTGAGCCTTAAATTTCTCTAAAAATCCACGGAGAAAGGTGTAAGATGAACCATAGGTTTTAAGGTCAAACCCTAGAGTAGGTAACATCAAAACAAGATAACATTACTTTAAAACCTCAAGCGGAAACATAATAGACCCTAATATTTTAGTACAATGTATAGGCAGAAGAGTAGAAAATTATTTAATTATGGAAGATGATATAGAAAAAACTAGAAGCAAGAATAAGAAAATTAAAGGAAAAAGTGAGAAGAGACATTAGAGAATTAGAAAAATTATCGTATAAATTAAAAAATAAACTATCTTTGGAGAATTGTCTTGAGTCCAAATCATTAAAAATATATGAAAAATCTACACAATCGAAGGCCCTCACCTAAGGCATTTGAAGGTTCCATTAATTTTTGGGTCAAAAATGGCAATGTCAAACTCAACTCCCCCTTGCATAGAAACAAATAAGTGCAGTAATATTCCTACAACAAGCTTGACAGACTCTAAACAAACCGATAATCATGAGACCCACACGACTCAGTCAACAAACAATTATACAAAACATGCATCACATAAAATAAAGAAAAACAAAAAATCTTTTTTAGCATTTTGGCTTTATGATTTTTTTCAGGTTTTAAATCTTTTTCAGCACCAACACAAAAACACCACAACAATATAGATGCACTATTAGAAATAATAAGCAAAACTAAAAAATAGAAAAAAGAAGTGTCAAACCTAGATCCTAAGCTTATCAACTAAATTTCTCCAAAAATAAGAATAATTTTTAACACATTTTCCTTGTAATAGTTCCAAAAACATGATGCGCCAAAACTTATCTTGAAGTAAGTTAGCCACACAACACAATTATATATGTCAAGTAATAAGTAGTTAAATAGTCCGTGTATCGATCCAACGAGGAAAGGTTTAACAATTATTCCTACAAAAATATCTAATTTACTAATCTTGTGAACATAGCTTGACGTTATCTCAAAAGATGTTTAAATCCTTCTATAAAAACAAAATCAGATCGCAGAGGATAGAAAACAAAGAGCGGAGAAAAACCTCAGATGTCCTTCAAGTGTGATGAGGTTCGTGCCTCTGTATTTCAGTTATCATGGTGGTTCGTGGTGTTTCAAAGTATTTTCTTGTGTGATAGTTATCAACCAGTTTCTATGTCTAGGTCAAAAAAAGAATTAGAAACCCTTGAGGTTAAATTTCGTTTAACCTTGGGGTGTTTCCCAAGATGTTTGTGATCCCTTATAAAGGTTGTTGAATACTAGTGGAATATGTTTATCCTCTTAGGATTTTGTGGTTAACATTTTCGTTCCATTATGTAACGGTTAGAAGTCATAGCCTCACGAAAGATTTTAGTATTCTAGTTGGCTAGACTATGAGCAAATGAAATCCAGAGTTTAACTAAAATTATAAGGACATGCAAGCATGGAGAAACAAAACAAGAAAAATATTTCAGAAAAAACACAATAAAACTACTATCCCTACATCACAGAGACACAAAAAGAGTTTATCCCAAGAAAAATATTTCAGAAAACAATATATAAGAATATTATGCAGATCTTCATTGCAAAACACAAGGAAATGTCAAAATTACAATAAAAGCTTGTCTTTTCTACAAGAGTAGAATCACTCCCTCTTATACAAAGCTCTCTAAAGAAATCACAAGACAAAGAAGTGAAAACTCAACCCCTCAAGGTTTTTACCCAAGGAGAGGAAGAAAATCTAAGGGAAGAGCTTTCTATATTCAAAATTTCTTCTTTTCTTAGCCTCCAGTCATCAAAATCTCTTCTTATTCCATAAGGAACGTTTTCATAGCTTAATTCATGAATTTTGTAAGAAAATTTTTTTCCAAAAAGATTTCCCTCTCCATTTATGTGGTCATGTCGAAAAGTGGCGCGGTCACGCTAGCTTTTAAAATTGGGTGAAATGGCCATGCTTAATCTCGACGTGCTCACACCACCCATCTAAAAGTTTGACGCATTCAGGCCCCAATTATTGTGTGGTCATTCCACTGGTGTCCATACTTTTGCGTGCTCTCACAGCTTTCATGCGGGGTCACACCACTTTAGACTTTTTCTTAAGTTGGGTTTTCTAGTTCCAAATGGCAAGTATCAGCCACATGTAATCTGTACAACATCAACGAAAACCTTCCACAAGTGTAAATTTGTGATAAATTAGTAAAACTAACAGGTAAAATGTAGGGTAAAAAACAGGAGAAATCACATAAAATTGACGTATGTCACCCTTTTTTATAGAGGTTGTAGTATAATATTGATATATTGTACACTTTCCTCCCATTTGGAAAGAGTCTATACTGAGGTATTTATGGTATTTTATAAGTGACAACTTAAGGTTTGGTTGCCTTCTAGCTTGATCGGCTAAGCACAGTTAACTTGGCTCGATTGAGTCAGCTTGGTTGGTAGGCTCCACTGCGAGATAAGCTACTGTATTGAGTCGGTTTCCGAGACGAGCTCACTCATGTCTTGTTTACGATCGAATGACTTGTAATTACAATTGGATTCGTTAGTCATTTTCTTGTCCTCTTTTTTACTCAGTCGGCTTTGTCCTACTTGTCCTGGCTTGTTCGGCTTTGAAGAGCCTCAAAATCTTTTTGCAAGGGATTTGCCTCCATTGTTTTCTCATTTAAGATCAGTGCAAATACTCTTTTGATATGTGTGTGTGTGTGTGTGTGTGTGTGTGTGTGTGTGTGTGTGTGTGTGTAACATGCTCATTTTAATTATATATCAAGTGTTTGATTTGAGCTCATTTGGATTTAGATCAAACCATTTTTAATGCCAATAGGTTCATTTTATTAAAACATTTAATTTGGCTATAAATTTGCTAAAATTAGAGGAAGATTGGTTTTGATGTTAAATTTAGAAATATCTAATTAAAAAAAGTATATTGGGATTCATGCTTGATCAATTTGTTTTCTTTGAATTATGTATTAATTTTAATACTTTTATATATAATATCACAATGCTAGATTTTGATACGAAAATTTCTTTAGGTAATTGCTCTTGTTCCATGCACCACTTTTGATTATAGATAATGTTGCTAATTGGTTAGAAAACTTAAGCCATAACCTTATTTTTTCTCTCTTTAAGTATTAGCAATAGCCATTTGATAAAAAATGAATGCCTTGAAAAATTATCACCCCGTTTATACTCCTAGACCCAAAGCCCAATTCCCCATAAATATTTTCTTGCCAGCATGCCTTGGTCCTACATGTTTATAAATTTGTGAAGCACCCTAAACCTAATCCATATTCTCTTCATCATTTTGACACTAATGATTATAGAGCTTTTGTTCTCTCTATTCAGCCACTCCCCCTCCACTCCTCTCTTCTCCTTAATGATGATCAAGGATAGAAACCTTAAAAAGAAAGTATTTCAAATATGTTTCTTTCTTCTTCTTCTTCTTCTTTTTTGCAGTTAGTTACTCGACACATTCAGCTTGCTTATTATGTTGAATTTACTATTGTCACTTGACTCTTACACCACTACTTTCTACTTTTGTTAGGACTGCCATGAATTAGGGTTGTCAGTCATTAGCTTTAGCATGCTTATTATGAGTCTTATATTCCTGTTTAAAATAATGAGATATAAAATGATGCTTTATAATGCTATAATATTTTATACTCCTTATATTTGAAAAATATGACTATGTAAACATTAAGCTATTTGAGCACTTCAGTGGAGGTCATGGGGCTATTGCCTAATGTTCTAATGAGATGGAAGTTTCTACAAGCATTTTTTGTTGGTCGTTAGATGCTTCTTACTCATCATTCATTAACCACATTATCTCTTGTTGAGATTTAATTTGAGAATATGGGATACATCTGACTTTTTTGGTCATTGCCTTTTCTTGTAATGATTTTGTAGTCCTAATTCGGTTCCATACTTCAGTTTGCTTCAATATACTTAAATTTAACTATAAACTTTCATTACTTGGTGCAACCTTCTTGGTATATTTGCACAGTAATAATTCTTATCATTATAAAACTATTTGAGATGCCTAAATGAGTCACAGACTGAACTATGTATAAAATAGTGTTTCAGTGATATGTTGAGAAGAGATGACTGTAAACAATATGGCCCATAATTCTTTCAGGGCACATTTATTTTCATTATTTACTCTATATTTGTAAACTGCCTAATGACTGCTACTTAGAATTTTTGGCCTTTTGGTTTCTTTACTTGTATTTGGGATCACTTTTGATGTAGATTTTTTTTATTTTGGATTTTTATTTTATTTTATTTTATTTATATTTTAATTTGAAATACAATAAAACATATTATTTTTAAAAATATTTTAATTAATTTTTAGAGGTCTTTAGTAGGGCCGTCAAAAAATCTCACTGTTCGCGAACAGTTCGTGTTCGGTTCGTCAATGAGTTTGTGTTCGATTCGTTCGATAAATAAACAAGACGAACATGAACAATTTTTTTTATTCGGTTAGTTAAATGAACCAAACACGAACAGTAATGCGTTCGTTCGTGTTTGGATCGTTATTGTTCGAAATATAAAATCGCTTAAAATAATTTTATATATATATATATATATATATATAAATAATTTATGATATTTTAAAAAATTAAATTTTATAAATTATAATATATAATAAATTAATAATAATAATAATAATAATATATTAATATATTATAGTAGTAATATACTAATATAGATATTATATATTTATAAAATTAAGTTATATAATTAATATAAAATATTATTTATATATATTAATATTAGTGATGTCAAACTTGCTCGTCGTTCGCGAACAGCTCGTGTTCGGCTCGTTCTTTAAGAAACGAACACGAACAGTGACTTCACGAACAATTTTGAACACAAGCATATTTCAAACAAACTAAATTTCAAACGAACCAAACACGAACACAAGCTTTGTTCGTTCGTGTTCGGTTCGTTTACAGCCCTAGTCTTGAGTTTTTTTTAAAAAAAAAAAAAAAAGTTGTTCTTTTCTTTTTGAAAATAATAAATTTAAAAAAAACAAAACATACACTAAAAACATGTCTTTAAAAAAAAAGCAAAAATAAAAACAAAATATAAAGTGATCCCAAATAATCCCTAACCTTATCAATTTGTTGTGCTTAGTTGGATTTTAGCTTGTGGGTTTCTTACTTTACAAATCTTGTTTATTAGTTGTCCTTTTCTGAACAACTGTTACTTTGCTGAATAATGAACTTGTACAAGAGCCGTGAGGCTTTTGTTATGTTGAAATAGTTTGATTATTACTGTTGTGACTTTGCTGGGAGAACGTTGCCTGGAAAACTTGCAAACTTCAGTATTTTTTTTTTTTTGGCTGGATTTATTGTAGTTTAGATTCTCCTAAATGATATCCATGAGTTCACCCCAGTTTCATAAGAGCATTAAGACTATAGAACTCATACTGTTCATTTGGTATTAAATCTTATTTAATGGTTTCTTTTTCTTAGAGTGATGTTCATCGAAATTTTCAGTTTCTTTAAGTAATAAAAGGAAGAAGCTGTAAATTATGTGTAGACTGATATTATGATATTTAAGGTGTAATTTGTTTTAGATTGAGAAATGATAGATTAGGTTTTAATTTTGATCATAATAAGCTTAAATCATTGAAATATTTTATTTTTCAATTTTTTACTAATAAGACATAATATAATTTCTTTATTTGTTATTATCATTTTATATTAAGTACACAAAAGGTGTGTCGGCATGAATCTGAAGGAAATTTGATAGCCCTAGAAAAAATGACATGACAAGGTTGGACCCACCGAAAAGCGACTCGGGGACCTGAGAAAACCTACTGATTCATGCTAGCAAATATTCATCTGAACCGACCCAACGATGGATACACATCTGAAAGACATCCTCTGCTTAAGGGTAGAAGTCTTGTTGGCAGGAATTGAGGACCAACGACCTGCTAAACTCATTTGGCCGGCCAAAATCATCCGGATGGACCCATCTCTCCAACTCTCTCCAAGAATCCTTCATCGATACCTAAAGGGACGACCGACAGACGGCTCCTATCCAGAAGGTCGATAGGTAGAACTGATCGATTGACTTATTAGGCCTTAAACAACTAAGCCATAGAATGGCAAGACCCTGGGCCAACCATGGCTTATTTTCTAGAATAACCTATACAACCCAACCAATAAAGCAGGGTTATAAATATAATTCTCTTTCATTGCTTGCTCTCTCCTATAAATAGAGAGGTCATTCATGTAATAGGGCTTTTAGCATCTCCATTCTCTCATGTATCTCTTTACATAAAGGGATTTTAGGCTCTTCACCCTCTCCATGTATAAAAGACATTTGATTATATAAAATGTGTCACAAGAGCAAGTCGCTTTGCACTCCATACTCTTTACATAAAGGGATTCTATGCATCTCCATACTCTATTTTTCCTTCAGAAGGGCAAGTCGCTTAGCACTCTTCTCCTCTTTTCTCACTTTCTCACTCTTACTTTCTTTCTCTCGTGGTTCAAACACTTGAATCCCTTGGGTTTGCCTCCTAAATAAATTCAGCTTCGACATCCTCAAAGGTGAAGTGAGTGTGAAGCATAATAATAATAATAAAAATAAGATCAATAATAGATAGAAAAGACATGTTACAAAGATTCACAACATGGAATACATCAAGGATTTTATGCAATAGTAGGTCCAAAAGCTGAAAATTCACATTACTTCATCTTTTGAAACTTTGGATCGAAAGCGAGAACTACATAGAATCTTACAACATGCTCCTCATAAACGAAAAACCACTCTACAAAAAATCAACCAATGACATCTTAACAGCACTCGACTAACACCATCGATTGGAATCAATGCAGGCATAGGCCTCGTTATAAAATTATATAGACCCCAAATTGTTTTGAAGGAGCCCGAACTGAGGCACAATGCCCTCATGCGATACCAACAAGGGAATCAGCTGACACCTAGCTTGACAATGAAAAGATGTTATCATTTCAAATATTTTATACTTTCCCAGTTATGAGAATTACATAACTTTTTCTAACATGTTCTTAGGTCAAATCGAGACTCGGGGAACTTAAAGATTTCGTGTGCTGCACCAGAAAGCAATCCTCGAGGAACTTGAATCTGAGTAGCATGGCCAACAACGATGCTATTGACGTTCAGTTGGCAAAATACATAAAGAACGACTCACATCACTTCTGCATCAAAGACCTTAATCTGCAAACTTGAATTAGATAAAGCACAAGAATTGGTTCCCTATCTAGTAACAACAAACTCTACAAAGGGTGTAACACAAATAACCCCAATAGAAACTCTCAATGATTACCCTTGATAGCTATGACAAGACCAACTTAGTAAGCCTAACAATAGAGGCAGTTTGCCTAAGGAGTAGATCCAACCAAGTGACCGAGACCTGTGAAGTGTTAAACTCAAGTTGGGCATTAACAGCAAAAAAATTGACAGCGGCACATGCTATCCCATAGGTACAAATTATGAAAAACCTGACAATTGCACAAGATGCCAGACTTGTATAACTTCAGCGTCCGGCCGACAAGCCCTTAATGACTGATAATGTAGAGCATCTAAAAGCTAAATTCTTTAAACTCAACAAAGAAAGTGGTTTGGAGGCGGTTCCATTCCAAGTAGTCATAAGCTCCATAAATGGTACGATGCAAATTGCTCTGTTAACAAGTCCTGACAGTTTCCCTTACAAGGTATGACAAGATCCTTTTAAGACCTGACAAAAGGTGCAACCATATCAAGCAAATGAGACATAGCTCGTATAAGCTTTCACTGAATGATTCATATAAATCAAATTCAATAGACAAAAATCTCAAAGTAGTTGATTTTACCATGAAAACTATCGCCAACAATAGAGAGGTAAAGTAAATTACAGTAAAAGTAAGGAGCATTCGATTTATATACATACAACTTTCTATACGAAAATTAAAGTAAATTTTCTATATGGCTATATAACTTCATTGGACATAGCCAATCAAATTAGATTTTCTTCATAAAAGTACATGTTAAAAAAGAGAGAAAAAGAAGCTCAAGGAGAATTCGATTGACCATCATTACCACCTCAATTTTTTGGCCGCTCCCATATATTTTTCACTGTCTTTCTAAAGGTTGAAAGAAGGGTGTTAAAAACCCTCATGTCAGCCCACCAATGTCTTTCTTAACAAAGTGATTGACATCCAAATCGATGGTCACCTAAACTTGTAGGGAAAGCCCCTTGACGTGATCATCACCAGGCATCAACTTCACCATTGCCACTTTAAGCTCAACATTTTCTTTCTTCAAGGTTGTGATGACTTCCTCGTACTCCCTAATCTCCCTTGTCTGGCTCTCAATGGAGAACTTCAGTCTCTTCTCTGTTCAGATGACACTCCTCTCTGCTTCACTCTTATGGGAAACCTACTCAACCATCCTTCACTCAGCGGTCACCTTATTTCCTTCCGTCTAGCAGAAGACCTTTGCCTGATAGTGGGTGATTGACCATGCCATCATGTGAAATCAATCCTTGTGTTGGCTATAATCCACTCTGCCCATATTCTTTAGCACTTGCTTGAAGGAATCATAACAAACCACCTTCTCTAGGAGACAAGCATACACAATCGTCTACATGTACCCATCTGAACTGGCCCGCAATTACACAGATATTTAGTTTCCAAAAGATGGCAAAAAAGCTTGGCCCAATATATTTTAGCAAATAGTGTGTATAATAAATATGTTATATAATTTAGAGTTTAATTAATTGTTTACACACTATGGGTGTTATGCAAGTATTCATATCATTTTAATTAATATAAGATTTTTCCTTAAAACCCCCACAAGGAAGGTGAATGGACTAAGAAACTATTGTTTATAAACTTAGTAAACCCTGCTTAAACTCCAGACACTAATTTAGGAAATATGATATAAAATTCAGGTGTAAAACAAAGTTATTAAATTCCTACAAGTCTTATTTCAAAGCTACAGGTAAATGCAGATATTCTAAACTAGTTTAATAAAGAAGAGTTTAATTTATGTAAAATTTATTTCCCCTTGCAAAGAGATAATAATCAATGTAAGAATCAAATTTTTAAAAGTTAAAATGTAGTTTTGTGCCAAATAGGAGCATATCATTTTGTAGTGCATAAAGAATATCGACTAACCTAAAGTAAGTTCCTAATTAATATGGTTATGTTGGGTAGGCTCTAGCCCGTCACTTCTAAATTACCCATTGTGCCCTCTCTAAAGGACTAACCAAGCTTCATGTTCCAACTCTAGATCAAATTGGTAAAGGTTCTAGCATGTCACCCTAGAAACACCAATTCTACGCTCATCAAAACTTATCTCCCTATTTATTTGCACCAACCTAATTCTCTACTATTTGAGTACATCTTATCTACCAAAATCCAGATTTACAATCTAATTTGGAGAACTATTTGGCGGTTTTAATATGTTTTGTTAATACTTTTTTATTTGGTAAGAAATATCCATCAAATTTAGTATTATTGTTAAGTTTTTTTTTATATTTGGTTACTAATATTGATTTTCCTCTAAATTGTTCAGCATGATTTCTTACAAGGGAGGCTGGACTACTATGTGGGCTAATAGTAGCCTCAATAAGTTTAAAGTCTAATAGTTCTTTTATTTGATTTTGAAATTCTTTTTTATCTTTGGAAGTGTACTTCTTAGGGCATACTCTTATGATAAGTGAATGATTAATTGGTTCTATTATAGCAACTGACTCATCTTGAGTCCAGAATTGTAGGGGATTTTCAGAGAATGAGGTTTCAAATAATGATGATGCAAAGGATCTAAGTTCCACGAGTTTAAAATTATCAGGAGAAAGTGAATTATATATTCTTAACTGCAGATTAAATATATGTGGGAAGGCAGTTTTCATGGTTTGATTGAGAGTATAATCACCACGCTGGTTACGGAATATGAATGAATTTGTGGTGTTTGAATAACAGGGCATTTCACTAGATAATTATTTGGAGTTACTAAATTAATTTCATTTTTCAGTTTGAGTAAATGACAAGAATGTTTTAAAAAAAAAAATTATTTCCATGGATTAGATTAGGGTCATTGGCTGAGGTACACCATAATTTATGTATTCTAAGAAGAGTCGATTGAATTACAAAAATTAACCAGTCAAATATTCATTTATGGTTCTATGACCATTAAATGTTTCAAGCAATAATTCCTCTAAATGGACTGGAATATTTGGTGGTATCATAATTTTTTTACATATTGTGATGTCGCTTCCTGTATCGCATAAAACATGTATTGGGATAAGTTCATACGTAGGAATATATAATTCTACAACAATATAGCTATGAAATTGCATTCTGTGGTAATGTATAATTATCTATGTTGAAATTTTTATGTATAAATATTATTGTATATTTTTTAAGAAAATCCATTCCTACCAATATACGATTTGAGTTTTTATCATCTATTAGGAATAAATATTGAAATTTTATTCGAGTATTATTCATATCCCAAAATCCAAAGAGTATATTAGTGTCATGAGTGCAAGGGTGTTTTTGTCCGAGATAATCTTGGTAAATATATGTAGTATCTTTCAGTATTTGTAGGTTTTTTTATATTAAATTTTCATCTATATGTGATCGATGAGATCCAATGTCTAATAAAATGTTGCATTTTCTTTCTAAAGAGATGTAATAATCGGTTACTAATGATTGATTGCTATTGTATTATTTTATAGTAAGAGATGGCCTAAGAAAAATAGAACGATTTGTGTTCATATCTAGAGAATGTCTTTGTTGTATGGAGAGGGAATTATTATTTTGTATGAAATTTAATTTGGGATGCCTCTGGCTTCCATAATTTTTATCTTCAAACTTAAGGAGAAGATTTGAAGAGCGATGTAATTTGGAGATCATTAATTACTTTTGGTTGAATAGTTTGGCTTATATGAGAGAATAGAGGGTCTAAAAGAATTGGATCAGTATGTGGCTTAAATGCTACAGTGTTATGTTGATTATTATATGCATATGCAGCTTGATAAGTAATATTGTAAACAACACTGTCTTCTCTTAATTTTACTCTATCTAATTTGTGTCTTAGTGTAAGAGATATATCTAAATGTCGATCATTGATATTGTCTCCATAGTTAGGATGTAAGTTAAACATTTGATTTTGATAGCGTATGTTTCCTTATATAACTTCTATTAGGACATTTTTTTAGAATGTATAATTTTGTCATCATATATCCAAATAGTTATAGGACTATCAATCTCTTTACAAAAGTATGTTTTTACTAAAATTTGAATTACTCCAAAGATATATGCTTTTATTTTTCAAGGTTTTTCATTCATTCTAAATTCTGTCTTTTTATTTATTGGTTATACAAAGGTATACGAGTTCCTCCTTCTATATTTGTTATATCAATGTGATGTTCACCCTGACGAATGTTGTAATGTATTCTTCTCTTCTAAAGGAATATAGGCATATCAAAACAGTCTTTCGTTCCTAGGGATAATTTTCTTTTTCTTATTTTTATTATAAGTTCATATAATTTAATATATCTTTCATATTCAATAAAGTTATCGTTAATTATAATTGATTCTGTGTTTGCTTCCATTAGTCAAAATATAAGTATTCTTCTATTTCATTTTCATAATAACTTATGTCGATTAAGTTTTCTTTATTATCTGATAATTCATATAGCTCTTCATCAATGTCAATATCATAAAGGTTGAAAATGGTTTCCAAGTCATTTTCATTTATAATTGATACGGATTTTACATGGTTTACCTTAGTTTTTTTATGACATTTGTTTCTGTAGTATCCTTCTTGTTTATAAATCCAACATTTATTAATTCTTTCTTATTTAGCATTATTATTCTTTTTTTTCTAAAAGTTCTTTTATTAAGATTAAAGTGTTTTTTATGTATTTTCTTATAGTATTTCTTCTTTTTAGTTTTTGTAGAGCAAATACAGCTATTATCTGAGGAGGAGCCCCATTGCTGAGCAACTAAATCAATTTTTTGCAGCATAACAATTGTTTATATTGTTTGTTTTGCTTGTATAAATCAAGATGCTAACATGTCTCAACTAATTTTTCTAGAGCATATTGTATACAGGTTCCTAGGGTTATCTCATTTGGGTGTACTTTTGTAAATTCTTGACTCCAAAAAATATTATATGGTTCTGTAATTTCAAAAAATACTTATCTAGATATAATTTTTTGTCATCTTATAGGATGTCGTAAAAGAACTTTTGATTATCACAACTATATTCGTTTAAGTAACAAATACTAGAAATGCTTAGGGTTGTTATTTTTTGTTTAGCAAGGTCTGATTGATATTTTTGTTTTTTTTTCTTTGGTAGTATATCTTATTTTATATCCAAAAAATAATTTGTCGTAATAATATTTGTGACTAGATTAGTAAAATTTGTAAAAGGTTATAAGTGCAATTATGGGTTTGTTAATAAATTGATTTTTTTTTAAATGTGCCACATATTGAATTGATGAAATATTCAATTGAAATCAAATAAAATATTGATTGAATCATTTTGTGGAAGTTTAAAAAAAATCACTAGTAAAATATTCTGAAATTTGTTAAAATTGTTGAAAATTTATATAATTAGAAAAATACTTTTAAGGGTCAAATTGAACATATAAGAGATCTTAGGTTGGAAAATCTTAATGAGAACACCTTAAAATTCATTAATAGCCAAATTTCATTGAAACTGGCCTAAGGGACAAGTTAGATTGGCTAATTTTGTAATTCCCAAATTACAAATTTACCCCCCTCCTAACTTTTGGCTCATTAAAATAAAAATTTAAGATAATAAAATTACTAAAAGTTGAACTTTAGAGACTTGGTAATTACCAAATTAAAATTTTAATAACATACTTAATTGGAATGGTAAATAGAGGTAAATATGTAATTTCCCAAAAATTACATAAATGCCCCTCTTTACCTTTACATCCTAAAATTAAACAAATAAACATTAAAAATTGATTAATCTGATTCTAAAAATTGGTTAATCCATTAATCAACAGTAACTTAACAAAATTGAATAGTTTAAAATGATTTAAGGTATAATTGTAGCTTTCTTGAAAATTATAATTATACCCTCATTACTTTGAAATCTTCAAAATGAGCTTTTTCAAAACTTCAAACCACTATGATTAAAATTGAAACTCATAAATAAAATTCAAATAGTATACTAATTTGAAAATTGTTGAGTTTAAAGGTAGTTTTGGGGTAGATTTCTAAATTAACCAAATATGTTAAAACATCCCTATTATCTTTCAACTTATCATATGAAAAGGATAAAAGTGAGAAAAGTCATATTATGGAATCAAATAGTTAATTATCTAAAAAGAACCATAAAAATTACTTTTTTACTTGAATGGAAGTGGTTTGGATCAAATTGAGGTATTTACAAATATAACCCTTGTAACTAAAAATTAAATAACTTTCTTTAGAGAAGTCAAAATTGAATGAGGCTATCACTCATAAGCCAACTGAACTAAAGGAAAATCACATATAAAAAATTAATTTCAATTTACTATTTTTTAAAATAATTTTTCATTAATATATTTAATAATTCATGAAAAATTTAAAATGAACTTAGAATAGCTTGACCAATTTTGACATTATTTAGAATCATATTATAAACATGTCTAAAAGATTTCAAGGATTTTAGAGAGCATTTGGATTTATTATGAATTTATGAATAAAATAAACCAAAATTAAAGTAATTCTAATAAATAAAATTAAATTAAAAAATTCAAAAAATGTTTAACAAAAAAATTATTTAACTTAGTATTAAACTCAAAAAAGTATTTCAAGTCATTTGAAGTCTTTTTAACTAAATTATTCAAAACCTTAGACGTCATACGACACTCACCTATATACATCATAGGATTAAACATGCTTGTATTTGCTATGTTTTGCTTATTAGAAATGTTCGATTATGGCAAATTATTTTTGTTGGACTGAATGTTTAGGACAAGTAAATAATAATTTTTATTCATTCCTATAAATGCTAGCTAGTTTATGTTACACTAGTTTTCTTGCATTTTTTAGGTTGTCATAGAGGAACTTGGATGCACTAACTTGTTTGTATAGAGCTATTGTAGTAACCTAGGCTTATTTGAGCTAGGTTACTAAAGATTCATAGTCTTTTCTTTTTTGTTGGGTCCTTTCTTTTATAGAGTTGGGGTGTTTATCATAGTTATTAAACTATTAGCATACAGAGGATCCACATGAAGATGAACAAAATGCAAAGAATGAACCCTAACTAAACAACAACGATCTTCGGATGTCATTTTTTGACTGACGAGTCTGACGTAGGTTTAAGATTGATACCCTTAGTTGTGTCTTTACTGTGTTATTTTTGTTGTATTCATACTTTAGTGCATCACACATTCTAAAATGACAAAAAAATGGCAATTAAATAAAATAAAGCAGTAAGTTTAATACAATTTAGGAATAACCACGAAAAGATCATCATAGGCATGTATATTACATATAACTTCTATTCCTTATTTTTGGTCCCTCAATCATTGCACAAAAAGGATTGATTTGATCTATGAGAACCATTGCCTTATAGAGTGAGTTCTGCCTCTGCATACTGATTGACCTTTAGAATAAATTTTATGTGGATTCATTATCAAGAACATGCATTCCTATTTCATAGCTTGCTATTGATCAATTGACACTAAATGCTAATCACATAATAAAAAAATACAGTTGGGTGTGATGAATTTTAAAATATTTAATTTTAAGTTACAAAAATAAACTTGAATTAGTCCTAGGCCACAATGCATGCTTTTCATACTTAGGCATCTTGATCGTTATAATTAAGTTGCAAGACATATTATTCTTAATAAACAATAACCTGTCATATCCTGCATTTATTGAGACTGGACCTCATGGTTTTAAAATATATATAAATGGTTTAGATCACAACCCTCTATAGGCAGGGTTGTAAGTCTATTTTGTGTGTTTGCATGTGTGTTTTATTTTCTTTACACTAGGTTTTGATGTTTTCTTTATTTAGTGAATATTGCAGTTAGTCTTAAGATTCTGAGATCATTCGTCTAGTATGACATAGGTCCTCACTTTCCTAGTTTTATTTACAATCTTATTTCATGAGATACAATTCTTAAATTTCTAAATAAATTGTCAAGATCAAAACATCAAATTAACTTCTCTTTCAAAATATGTAAAGCCAAACTATAGGATAGTTGAGATGTCACTGAGATTTTCTCAATATCTTCAAGGTTTTCGATATTTCCTTTCTCTGGGTTCCAAAATAACTATTTCATTTTGTACATTTTCCATTTGATTTCTTACAATCAATCATGAAAATTGAACTTTAATTTCTTTGAAGTCATGACTCTAATCTTAATCGAGAGTTTTTCTAAATGATTTCATTAGCTTAAGATGTAATTAATTATAGCGGCTTGCATCTATAGAAAATTAGCAACCCAAATAATCTAAACTTTATCTAATCTTCAGATCAAATAGGAGAAATATCGATTGGTATACTCACATACCAAGCAAATGTCCTAAATATCTCAGTTTAAATAGTTGAACCCATTATTAAGTGATATTAATAAAGTGAATTTACTTGTAATATCATGTTTGATTATTTAAACAATCAAATATTGAGATCTGTTCGATCTTATTTTCAAAATCTAAATACAAACAAAAATAAAGCAAATATTAATTCTTATTCAAAGTTAATCTTGGACCCTTTGAAATTTTCAAACCAAATCCTTTAACAAACTTTAAAGTCATAAAAGTATTTTTCAATATATCATTTCAATTACATCTTTATTTCTATCGAACAACTTCAATAGCAACGTAAGTTCATAATTGCATGCTTCTTACAAGTCTTAACTCATATGTTTTCACAAGTGTGTGGAAATAGTTTCTAGACCAAAGAGGACTTATAAATTCATTTTAATGAAAAAAATATGGAACTATAACACAGGAATGAAAGAAGAACGGTGAAAAATAATCTTGATAAGATATTGCACATGCCAATAACTTCTCTGTGATGCATACACAATTGATAAAAGTAATGACATCCATGTAATTTCAAGACATCTAAAGCAGAGTTGATTTCTAAGAGATTTATCTTCTTAGTACGCATTATGCCTCTTTAAAAAGACAAACATAATTTTCCATATTAGATCAATCAAGTTGCCATAAGACATGATTTGAACTTAAATAAATTGCTAACCATAAACCAATTTGAAATTTACCAAGTCTAAAAAAAGCTAAAAAAATTTATATTGAAGTCACTCAAATGATCATCTTCTAAATGCAAACCTTCTCAAACTTTATATATATAATTAATTGCATTTTTATTCAATTCCATCTTACTCATTCTTTGTAACACAATCTCACCCTAAACTTAAAAATAAATAAAAAAATCAACCTAAGATTCAAATACACTCTAACAAAGTCTAACCATAAACCAATTCGCTGTATGCTGTTATGGCAGGCGCAGCCATCATGCCATGCGCTTAGCATTTAACGTGCCGTTTACGCCTCCTTTTCTCTGCATCCTCTCTCTCTCATATCTAGAAGGAGAAATATAACATAACATCTTCTTCCTCTGCTTTCTGTGCTCATCACCATTATTCTCATTCTGAAGCAATCCAGATGAATAACCTGCATGCTCTAGAGAAGAAGGAGGTGTTTGAAATGGACGGTGGAGATGATGATAATGTTAAAGGGAGTGGTATTGGAGTTAGTGGGGGGAAGAAGAAGAAGGGAGAGAAGAAGGTTAGAAGGCCACGGTTCGCTTTCCAGACCAGGAGTCAAGTTGACATACTTGATGATGGCTATCGTTGGAGGAAGTATGGCCAGAAAGCTGTCAAGAACAATAACTTTCCTAGGTATATTATTCTACTTTATTCACCATTTTTTCTAATTTTTTAGGAATAATATATATATTGTGTCAGTGATCAAAATGGTCTAGCAATCACTGCATGAATTTAAATTGAAGAATTATGTTCATGAAAGGCCAATAATGCATATTCATATCTATCCATCTGCATACATAATGGTTTAATTATTGAGTGGACGAATATAACATGTGACAGGTTATCAGTATATATCCTTAACGTGAATTTGAACATAATTATTCATCAGAACACAGTTGAACCTTGTTCTTTCTAATTTTTATTTTGTCCTAAACACTTCATTTTATGTTTTTTTTGGCTTTAGAAAAGTGAAATTAGAAATCCCAATGCAACCCTTCATTAGTAATCCCATATCTTATGGTCCGTTTGAGGCAGTTTATTTGGTACGGTAGTGTTTTAAAAACGCACTTAAACTGGTTGAGTAAACTGTGTTTTGACAGCTTATGCGCTTTGAAAACAGTGACCACAGCTATCTAGGTGCGGTGACAGTTTTTTAGCAACGGTCTGACTTTTCCAAAAAAATAAAAATTTCTAATAGCCACCGAACCGAACTTATCAGCAGATTTTTCAATAAGATGCAGTCATCTCTTAGTCAGAAAACCAAAGCTTTCTTTTTTATTATTTTCTGCTTGCTTAACTCTCTTACATTTAATGAACTTGGCTTTATGATGGTAAAACTAGACTTTGAAAATATCAGAACTTTATATATATATTCAAACTAATATGACCAGTTAGTTCCCTATAAATAAGTTGCGTGCATGACTTAGCTTCTTCAAAGAAGGTAATTGCTCTGCAAATTATCCATCCCCATTGGTACAATATTCGGTGCTCAAGTGGCAAATAACTAAATGAATAAATAAAAAATATATTTTCCTACATTAAAAATAGAATCTTTGACTGTTAAAAGATAAATTTTTAATAAGCTTTTCATTGAATTTAATGAAATATCTTCCTAAGGTTTAGCACATATGGTTTGGCGTAGGAGACATGTGACCAAGAAGGTTAGCTGGTAGTAAATATTTAGACTTTCTAGAAGAACATTTTCCTGTTGCTAGTCAAAGTGTAACTTCGACGCATGCACAAGCTATTGCCATGTAATCATTATTGCCGTGGAAAGCTAGGAGAAGCCAATAACATCCTGAAAGCTTTATTAATTTGTGTTCCTGAATTTGGCATGCATCTTATCAGTTTGGTATTTATGCTATTGCTATATATACAAACAAGAAATACTGTTTGTGCTAATCTATTAATTATGAGTATATTTTCCACACAATTACCACATCCAATTGATTTTTCTTTTTTCTTTTTTTTATTTACAAACATACCCACAATCTTTGGGTATTTAAATATCTAACACCTGAAGCTTGATATCACTTAGGGCCCATTTGGGGCAGCTTATAAGCGCGACGGCGGTTTTAAAAACATCGACTAATCGTTTGGTTTGAGCGTTTTTGAAAAAGTTGTCTATTGCGTTTGAGTTTTTTACACTAAGCGCAGGCCACAGGTCAACCCCTGTGGCCGACCCGCTGGCCGCGTTTCAGGATAAGCTGTTTATCCTGAAATGCACAAGCTGCCTCAAACACACCCTTAGTCTTATAAAATTATGTATGAAAAGTTGTATTTCAGTTAAGAAAAAAAAATAGTAATAATGCTATTTTTAATGTGATGTTAAAGATTTGTGTGATGCATGTAAATATTAAAATTTATGTATTAGATATGTGTATGAATGTTCAATAATTACGCTTGATAAGGACAATCTTGAAATAAATCTGAATCACATCACTAGGACAATACTTCCTAAATAACAATACAAAGAAAGAAAGCCTACATAGCACCCAATTCTTGTATATGCATATACTTATCTTACACCCAAACTTTATTTTTTACATGGTAAGCAATTTTACCTATGTATGAAAAGGTGAAAATAGTATAGTTCACCTTTTCATACATATGTAATTAGGGTCTTTATCATGTCATAGTTAAAGTTTAGGCTTGAGATAGGTAAATGCATTATAATTGGCTGCTATACATGTAAATTTTCCAAAAAAGTCATTCATATCATTATTCTTTCACATAAATCTTATGTAAGTTATAGTGGAAAAAAAAGGGAAATTATATTAGCCCAACCATTATCTTTCCTTGCATTGCACTCTATTGAAAGCAAAAGTATAGTCTAAAATTATAATATATATAAATGTAAGGAATTGGGGTTGTAAGATAATATAGAAGGGATAAGAAAAATTGTAGCGGTCTACACACTAACTTATAAGGGTTTTTTGGGTGGAGATTAGGTCAAGGTTTAAGCCATCTTAGGCTCGTGAGCATCATCAAACTAAATAGACCGAAGTTATGTTATAATGTTTACTTATTAGAGGGGGCATAAATGTAGCTTATTAAGAATTAAAATTTATATTAAGTTTTTAGATATGATTTGAGGTGATTAATTTGTAGTTATTTATTTTTATTCATTATTTTAATTCTCTTGTAACAGAAGCTATTATCGGTGCACGCATCAAGGGTGCAATGTCAAGAAACAAGTTCAGAGGCTATCCAAAGATGATGAGGTTGTGGTTACAACATATGAAGGGGTTCATACTCATCCTATAGAGAGAAACAATGACAACTTTGAACAAATTTTGAATCAAATGCAGATCTACACTAGATTTTACTAGATTGGCATTCCAATGCCCCAATATCTACAAAATTGGAGTCCACTCTTTAAGCCAACTCCTTTTTTTGTCATAATAATTCCTATATTTCTTTGTTTGTAAAGGCAGGACTCCTGAATCTTGTACTACTAGCACTTTTCATTACGGTGAAGCATTTGTAACTGTTGATTATAGATGATAAATATCATAGATTGGTAAATTTACAAATGGTGCATCTTCCTTTTCTTAGTGTGCATTTTTGTATTTGAAAAATTGAGATGAGCAAAAAAGAAAAAAAAAATTAACAGTCCATTACTCGAATAAATTTAGGGGCATTTATATATATATATTAGAGCACAATTCTTATTTATTTACATATCTCATAACTACACTTTCATATTCACGCACTTCACTCGAATTTTTATTATCACATTAAAAATAGTATTATTATCACTTTTTAAAAGCCAAATACATGTTTTCATGCATAGGTTTAAAGCTTGAAAATGTTGTGTATATAAATATGGAAGTTTAGGTTTGAAATATGTAAATAAATAAGAACAATGTGCTACATATGTAAATTTCCCATAAATGAAAGATATATTCGAAAAAAAATAGGCTTAATATTATATCAACAAATCAACAAATCACGCTAGTGTGGATGAGATGATGGTCCGGTGATTGGTCATTTCCTCTCATACCAAAAGGTCTCATGTTTGAAACTCACTGACCCAAAATAATTTTAAGAAAAAAAAAACAGATCAAGCTAGTAAAATGAGAATCTTTTTACATTTCATTAGATTTTTAAAATTTGATGTATATTTCATTAATATATAGTGGGTTACAATACCTTTTTAAGTGAAAAATCCTTAATTAAAATAAAGAGAAAAAATATGAAATATAGTTGAAAGTTGTCACTCAAATAAATAAATTAAAAGAGATTATTTTTTTTCGTAATTAGAGAATATTAAACATCAATACAAAAACTAAAGAAGATTTATTTGATCATAGGATAATTTTTCTTAACGAAGATAAAAATTACGAAAGGGTTAAACCCCTTAATTATCGAAAGAGAAGTTTCATAAGTTCCTCCCAAAACAAAATCAAAGTGAATTTCATTTGAAAAAGAGGGGAAATTTAATCTCGAAAGTAACAAACTAAATATAAATCAAATAAAGCAAAATTTTTATAAATAGAAAAAAAAAATCAAAACAAAGACACTAATTGTAACTAATTATTCATTCATATAGCCCACTATTGTCATTAATTTTCTTATTGTTTCTTCCATGGTAATTTCAAACAACTTTGAAGTAGTTTAATAAAACAAATCATAATAAAAACATCTTGTAATAAGATATTGTTAGATATAAAATGCAAATAAGATTGAGGGTAAAGTTGTATCAATCTTTTGATGTAACACCTTCAAGATAAAATTGTCCTCAATTTGAGTGATATTGTATGGATTGTTTAATTAGAATCATTTCCCCCACTAGAGCAATTTTTTATTCTTGAATCCTATAAAGAGATGAATTTATTACTATTAGATCAAAATTATTCTCTCAAGTTTGAATAAACAATGGATCGAGTATCTTCTAAGGAAGAAGTGTGTTGAATTTGCATTATTTATCAATATGTTAGCAATCAATCATGAGAGTGGATTATATGATAAGGAAAAAAAGAGAACTGGCATCACATTAACTACTAGGGTTATTATAAAGGCATGGAATTAGAAATAATTGTATATAAGATACAAAGAATATTGAGGATGCCAATACTCTAAATTTAACTACTTTAAAAAAAGGATAAATCATGCTAAAAAAGCTAGCTAGTAGTGTGAACAAAACTTAAGGTGTGTCCTTTCCATTACCATGTCTTCCTTATAAATTTGTGCTTATAAACCAATCTAAATAATAATTAAAAATTATTGAGTAGCATTAACCCTAGCTAGTAATGTAACAATAAATGGCTTATTAAATACAAATGTAAGGTCGTCAAGAAAAAGAGCTTTACTAAATAGAGAGGTGAAGAAAATTGAACTTTTTTTAATGAAAATGTGAATTTTGGAGGGGGTGTAGGCAATGATAACCAAACAAGCGAAATAAATTAGTCGTTAACTAAGTCAAAAGCTTGTGTTTAATTGTTCTCTTGAACAAAACCAATATTTTCTAGTATTTAATGCAACAACATAGCTATATAATCTTTGATCCTATCAAACTTTAGAAGAATATTTGGTATGTTTAGCAATGAAATTGAAAGCTAACTACACAAATAGTAGGTCAACAAAAATGTATGATAATTTAAAATGCGTGCCTACCATCCAAAAATTTGCCAACCAACTAGAGAATTTATTTAAAAGTTCATTATTAGTGAAATTTAATGGAAGAAATCGTTCTTGAGAGGCATACAAAAAGTGGTAAACATCAGTTTGTAAAGATAGGGCAATTGAGGTTGTCTAAACAAAAATATTTAACCAGTTGCAATGGCATATGACTTAACAATATGAAAGAATATCAAACCTAAGAAAAAAAACAAATGACTTCATCATAAGCCCAAATCCTAGATCGAGCTTCAATCAAGTCAAAATGAGAATAAAACCCTAAAATGACAAAGGAAGAGGTTAGCAAAGAAGGATTTTGTATTAATAGATGTTAGAGTACCAAGGAAATAAGATACTCTAATTAAGGCTAAGGAGTGACAAAGTAGTAGTAGTAAAAGTCTTTTCCAAATAACTTATTATGTATGCCTTATTAAATGGATTAATTAAGAATTTTAAATAACTTTTATAAAAAAAATTATGGTGTTAAATGGTTAGCCACCACACTCAATGATAGCATTAGTTCTCGTCTCATAGAAAATAATAATTATGGTGGCATGAGGATATATGGTCACATAGCATTGTAATTAGGGGTGTAAATGAGCCAAACACGAGCTCGTTCATAGTTCAAGCTCAAAAAGTGTGTTCGTGTTCGGCTCGTTTGCTTAGCGAGTTGAACGCGAGCTGTTCACGAACAAAGAGTCATTTTGGCAGTCCTAATCACTTAGCCATAAGATGTTAAAAATTGAGGCAATATTTAAAACATCATTTGAATATATTATAATATTTTTTATTCTATTTTCTTAATTAATACTTTTAATTGATTATAATCTTTGTAGCCTTGTAGTCAATTATTTTTTTATATATATGTACATATATATATATATATATATATATATATATATATATATATATATATATATATATATATATATATATATATATATATATATAT